>LOND01000225.1:0-107148 GCA_014220965.1 Paragonimus kellicotti
AAACGGTTGGTCCGAGTGAGCACGAGCGAATTGGTGGACAGCTGTTTCGACCTAGTTCGGTCTGACCAGCACCACGCACGCCGGATATCGAAATCCGCGTCCTCTTCTTTTTTTCCTGATGCTTATTCTCGTGACCCATTCCTTTGTCTCTTATTTTTTCTTCTATTTGCATGAGTTATACCAGCGTCTCATTTTTCTTTCTTTCTTTCTCTCTCTCCTGCGAATTCGTGTTGCCTTTCTTCTGCACTCCGATTTCAAACAACACCGCAATCCCTATCTCTCTTGCGTTATTCTTATTATTCGTTGCGTTCCAGTTTGGGGATCGAACGCTAAATCTTGAAATGGAAAATGTTTTCGTGACATTTTTAAAGTCCGCTTCGTGCAAATGTAAACTGTGCCCTTCAAAAATATGCCGAACTATCTGCTGGTTATAGTCATTTGTCAAAATGCACGCACATACGCCCTGAAATTCGATATTTTGCACGAATTCATCAATAAATTCATTCAGGTGTGTAGATGGTGAGAAATGTTTCAGGGGAGTGATCAGTTTAGAAATATTCCAACAGTTTGGGTCTGCAAGATCCTCTTACATATTTCTATATCATATGGACTTCATTAGAGAACATGTTGATCTGATGATGACGTCGATCAACTCAATACTAAACGATATTCAGGCAGTGTCCATACATAATTATTTACGAGCACAGAAAGTTACTCGATACAAGTTATTGAGTAATCCTACCAGCAGGCGCGCCAAGCCGATTAGAAAGAGACTGGTGCTCAGCGCAACTTGTTGGAATGTGCGTCACATTTAAATCGATTGCAACAATACTTCGGAGCAAAACAACCCATGACACCTCTGTAACTCAATGGTTACCTATGATGTTTTCTATCAAACTTGAATTTGTCCCCTGCCGTCAAGGTCGTGGTCGATTTATTCTACAAGTTAGCCTGATAGGTGACATTCGGTGAGCAGCGTAAGCCTATACAGCACACTGTCTACAAGAAACCCCTCAACATGTAACAGCGCTCTCGGGATACGCACTTCAAAGTAACGACGTGGTTTCCAGCGTGCTCTTGCGGCAGTCAGGATGCCCTACGAGGTCAACATAAAACCGGGCATATCCGTCCTCCTGTCTAACTTTCATTAGGTGAGCAAGCCGTCACGCTATGCTTTCGGCACCGATTGTCCTAATAGATTCTTTGTTTATGATCTTGTTTCTTTTCTCTGATATCCAGTTTATAAGAAGTCAGTTGCGAACATGTCAGCTTCCGGTAACTCTAATCAGACTTTCGAACATTTTCTAATTATTTATGGAAATCCGAACAACTGAAGTAGATCATTAAAAGTTATAGAAATGGAGCGGATCACATACGTGCTATGAGACTCAGGTTTGTCCCTTTCAAGTATTTTGAGCTTACTCGAGTTTCTAGTGACCGAGACACAATGGGTCGAGGAAGCTGGAAGATTTTCACAAACTGTTTTATCGAACCTTTGCAGAATCATGTCGTGAAGTGTTCCCTTATCCTCACTCATCCACGCTTGCAGTCCGCCTAACGTACTCGGTTTGATAACTGTGGGGAAAAGGCATCTTTTCCTGAGAATTCAACCTGCTATTTTCTTAAAAATTCAACTTTGACATCTGCCTCTAGTTGGTCCATCAAGTGACCTAGTCATAAGGTCACTCAAAACCTATAAATACAGCTGCTGTGTACCATTATTTCGCCTTCGGACTGAACATCAGGTAGGGCTCCTTTGAACACCGTCTTTCTTCTTATTTGTCAGGGGGTTCTAAGTTGCAAGAGTTGGGTTCCGATATTTGTGCTTTTGTTTCCGTGTCATATTACGATATCGTTGCGTCACGTCCGTGGTCCAGATACTGCCTGTGGTCTTTGTGTTCGTTCTTGTCTTTTTCTCTCTTGGGGATCGTAATAATGAAAACAACTGAGATAATAAACATAGAATGAAGAAGAAAACGCAAGTGTGCCACCGATGAGGCGGTATTGACCGGGAAAGTGTTAAACACTAAGATGACATCTGTCGTAGGATAGGCCTTTCCATCTGCGTCAGATATTCTGCAAGCTATAATCTCCCGATAGCCTCTCCCGGGAAAGACAGTGATAAAAATATGTCCTTTATGTTCTGCTTGAACAAATTCACGCTTTATCTATGTCTACCTGTCTCCTTCTGAAAACCGTTAGGGATATCCATTTTCGCTCAGCGTGTCTCGAATCTACCTAACTTTGGTCTGATAGGTATCCGGCGTGCCAATCTTTTACACCCTATTTTTAGGTAGCAAACTTAATTCGGTCTGTACATCAGCAGAAAAAAAACCGAGAATGTGCATGCATTGGACAACCAATATTTTTCCTGATGGAATGGCTTTTCAGCCGACCCATCCATTCTGTGAAAAATGACATCAAGAAAGGATAATCTGTTGTTCTCTTTTACTTCGATGAAACACTTTATTCGAATTTGCTCCTTAATGTGACTAATTGAAGTGACTACGGATACAGATGCTTCTGTATTACTCACCGTCATAATAAGTTTGAGATTTCCAGCATTCTACTTCCAGATTTATAGACTACAGTTTTTATGTAGGGGGGACATCTAAGTAATTTATAATTACAATCATTCAAAATTTGCTTGAGACATTCTAACGACTTGGAGATAAAAAGTAGTCCAAACGGATCATCAGGTTCATAGTAAGACTGCTGCCGGTTATTTCCAGTACATAGTTGTTTGGCTGTTCGCTAATGGAAGTTGTAATTGTTAGTGATGGGCTATTCTCATCGTTACATACACACTGAGATGGCTCAGAACGACAACTCTCTGAAACCCAGATGTTGACGAGATCAGACTGTAAAGCTATTCCAACTGCGATAATGCCATTATGGCTGTTGCGAACCGGTTATACAATTAGTATCGCGACCTCAGTCAACCGAATATTTGAGAGTATTGATATGACTCACATGAGTTTACCTGCAGAATATAACTACGTTTTTAATTTTTATTCCAGCAGGTTCACTGATTTAAACTGTCAACAGCTTGCGGATGGAACAGTAAAAAATCAGCTCTCGTTTTTAAATGAGATGGATAGCACCATTGGTTAATACCTAGAAGAGAAAGAATTCTGCTCGTAGGTTCCTATCCCTGTGTTCGCTGGATAAAAATCATATTGGGCGGTTTATGGGTGTAAGAAAAGAGGGGACAAGACTGAATAAAACAAACCTTTAGTGAAGCGGCTGGCTACAATCACCTCAACATCAAATATTTGAACATACTTAAACAGCTTTGCGTCCGATATGCGAATGGATTTTGGGACCTAGTTGGACTGGTGGTCGAAAAGCTCAAGGTGTAGGCTTTCCCTTACTTGCGTGTCTATCTAGCATAGTTTGCGAACTCTCAACAAATTCAGCTCTGGCTATCAGTGTGAAAAAGTCCTGTCTGCAACGGAACCCGCTTAATCCAAAAACCAGTTTCAGTGAATAACCCTTCAAAATTTCTTCCCTTTTGGTGCCAGTGGGTGGTTCGGAATGGTAGCATTCAGTGTGTGAATATTACGTTTCCCCGACGTGTCTGTAATTCATTAGCATTTAGCTTAATTCTTTTAGTATCTTGGGGTGCAATATTTTTCCGAACCTCACAGTTCTTCCGGTGGTGTTACTCCGAATACTTTCATTAATCACTGATGAGTTGTAGGGAATTTTGGTTTCCATATAGATTGAACATCACCCACAATTGATCGCAACAGCCGTATTCCCAAAGAATTTCCAGTCGGCCCTTTCGAAATGCAGAGGCAAGCAATAATGTTTACCACTGCGCCTTTGACCTCAAATTAGGCCTGATCGAAATATCATATAGGAACTCTCAACCACATTCGCTTGTGAGTAATGATCCGGTTGCCCGATCGTCTCGATAGGAGACACACTTACTGTTTTTTTAAATCCAATCGACGACCGCTCGATCATTACTTATAAGCGATAGTGGTTGTGCGTTCACATATGATAATTCGGTCGTGCCTAATGTGAGGTGAATGGCGCAGTGGTGAACACGGTTGCCTGCTCATCAAAGCATGACCGGAGTTCTATTGGCGGCAGTGGCAAGGCTATGTATTACTGACAAGCTCTACTGAGAGCGAAACTCGAGTGTAGTGCTTCTTTTCCAAAAGCGGTCGACTGCAATGTCTATGGGAATACAACAGCTGCGATTAATCGTGTGTGATGTTCAATCTATACTTTCATTAATTGTCAAACTTTTTTTAAGACGAGGATAACAGTCCTGTGGGTTTGTTTCCAGATGCGGGCAGATTGTGGCTAAAATAAACAAACATAGTAGGACATTTTTTAGAGTTAGATGTTCACTGGTGAGCAGTGTGGGATTTTGTTTTTCATATGGATTGAGCATCACCCGCAATTGATTGCAACAGCTGAATTCCCGGAGAATTTCCAGTCGGCCGGTTTGGAACTGCACAAGCACTAGACTGCAGTCTCGCTCTCATTAGAGCTCGTCAGTCAGTGCATATCCTTGCCACTGCCGCCAATAGAACTCCGGCCATGCTTTGATGAAAGGCAACCGTGTTCACCACTCGCGCCATTCACCTCACATTAGGCACGACCGAATATATCATTTGTGAACGCTCAACCACTTGCGCTTTGTGATTAATGATCCGGGTCCTCGATTCGTATCCGATGTTCCACAAACTCTTTCTTTATAATGTTCAAGGTCATTCGTTTCTCATAGCCCTGGCCCAAAAGTGTAGACAGACTCATGCTATCGGCCACTAGGGTACCTAGGTATCGTTTGCATACTCTATAAATAGGTTTGTGTCTAAAAGATGATAGTCAGCACAATTTTGACGGCGAATTGTACATGACTGCATCTGCTGACAGTGAACGACAGGTTCCTTTCTATGGACCACTGGTCTAGACATTTCAAATCGTTTTGTAAGGTTGTTTACATCTCCCGGACACTAGAGTTCGTCAGAGTTTCGTGATATCGGCGTAGAGTAACATCGGTGAGTTGAACGTGTGTGTGTAGGTCAAGAGAGAAAAGAATGAACAACGCGGGTTCCAAAATGGATGTTCTGTGAAACATTGCTGTCGGCAGGGAACCACTCTGGTAATTCTCTGCACAGTTTAACGCCAAACTCACTTCCAGTTTAGGCCATCTTGTGGCTGCATAAGTAAGCGTTCAACAGGACCATAATTGTGGAGTGGCGTAGTAGGATTAGGTGATCAGCCTCATCTAGTAAGGTACTTAGTACTCTGGAGACCACTGAAAGCAGTGCTGTGGGTCGATAGTTTGCTGGGTCACTTCAGCATACGCCCTTGAAGATATGTGTGATTGTAGGCTGTTTACAGGCATTCAGTAGACGATTAGTTAGTAAGGTCCGATTCACTAGTGCTGAAAGTGGCTCTGGTAATTTGTTGATACGATATCAAGTTCGGGCCATCCGACTTGTGAGTTTGAAAGTACTCTAATTTGATTCTGACATGTGGCAGTTAAATATGGGAGTTATTCAATTAAGCCACTTCCTGTGTGCTTAAAATTCACCCATGTTTATCAGGTATGCAGTCTTACGCGCTGTTTACTGCGTGTTGGCCGCCTCTACACCGGTGGTATTGAATCCGAGGGAAATTTGGGGTTGGAAAATGCCCAGCTGCGACTTCGCTGTAGAAAACCTTACGCTTCACCTCCGACTTTTGGGCAAGACCGCCCTGACAGCAAAACCGGCCCTCTTGGAGAGCATCCACAGTGTAATTACGCTTCATGACCCACTCAACAAAAGTACGTTTAGTCTGTTCTATTACCTGTTACATGCTGAATGTATCGATATAGCCGCACGACTGGTCTTATCATTTCGACGACTCGAGTTTTATTAGTTCGGGGACGTTATTCGAATACGGTTACTAACAGCGTTGGAGCTGTCCTCAACAGTGATTTGACGCTGGTGCTTTGAGCTGAGTGCGGTGGTAGGAGCCAGGTTATTCAACTTTGCTAAGTTGCGACTTTATCCGTGCAAAATTCGTCTTTGAATAAACTTTTTGATTCATCGCTTACGGAATGTGTATTATAGTTCCATATAATTGGCCGAAATAACTTTTCCCCTGTTCATTATGACCATATAAAGCTGTAATTTTTAGACTACTTATTATGTCAGCTTCATTGGTTAGGAGGCAGTTGAGACGCGATGAAACTTAACTGGTAGAGTACTTGTCGTTCTGAAATAACCCAGTTTCCATTGTTGCCTCAAAGAATTCCCCAGCGGAGGAATATGTTTTAAAAAACGGCTCCTAAAATCAAACATCGAGGGATTAAAATCTCTCATTAATAAAGTTAGAGTATAACCTGCGCTGTGCAGCATGCCTACCAGTGGTTGGATATCTATAAAAACATATCTGTCAAACAGATCAAGTTATGAGTGGGGTTAACCACTCGCCAGACTGAGTTTTGAAGATCCAGCAGCGCCTTTTCACGAATGCTTGATATATTTTACTGCCAGCCCGAATGACTAACCATACTGCCCCCTTTACGGGTTGTATTATCACTGTGGAACACTATCATATCTAGGGTGGATAATATATCTCTCTACACTACCTTCTTACACCATGTCGCCATGATGCCTACTATAACTGGCACAGGTGTCTCGAGGCACGTCCAGTTTGGTAAAGATGGAAGCCGCGTTGGTGTAAAAGCAATACCAGGAGGAAGCTTACTTGTTTGCGACAAGCGCAGTAAATGAATCGCTCTGAGTATATAAATCTAGTAAGAAGGATTGAATCAGCTTGTAGCGTGTTTTGAAGCAGCTTTCCCCTATTGAAATGACGGTGAGCAGAGGTTTTTTGAACTCCTGGACTGGGTTCAGCATTCGGGCATGGGTTACTTGGGGCAGTTGCGCTGAGTTTTCTGATACAGTTACCTGTACACAGATCTGAAGTTTTTGGTTTGTCACAATCTTACCTGGCTCCAACAGGCAGGTCTGTGCGGGCGGCGGGCCAAGCTCTTATTGTGTCATTGCTTCTGACAGGAAGGTTATTATCAGTGACCGATTATCAGTGTCCGTCGGCGGAGGCGGAGAGTCTACGCTTGTGGCTGTCAGATCGAAGATCAACGAGTAAGGCTAATAGTATTAACTGGTATAGGCCATCCGGTATTTGAACATGAGAACTTTCGGAAACAGATATATAGTGCACAATAGTGTTCCTGCGTCAACGTTAATCAACTCAAAGTGTAGCAAACATATGTTTTCGATAAAATCTCATCAGGCTGTTACAGTTATAAGGGAAAGTAGAACTAAAAACAGTTACATGTGGAGCTTGGTATTGGTCCAAAATTCACACCATCTCAATTTCGTGTTTGTGGACGCCGATTGGGTGTTAACTGCCTACATACCGATCGGGTAAGTCAGCTAATGGCCAAAGCAATTGAAGCGATTGAATAAAGTTTTTCTGTCCACACAAGGTTGGATTACGTAATCGAATGGCAATGGCCTCGACAGTGGCCAACATTTGCTGGCGAACGAGTTTTGATCTGTTCGGTGGAACCCTGTAGATAACAGTGAACGATCGATCTATGTTGACCTGATGATCGCTGTCAACCAGATGACCTACAATGGCACTCGTAATTGATTTTCTCTCACCTCTCCGGATCCATGCTGGGTGATGTTCTTTGATTCTTCTAGACAAGTGCCGAATGGTACGACCCACGTAGTTTGCTGAAAAATCGCAAATGAACGAGTAAACCACCATAGATGAGTTGTGAACCTGAAGCATACGTTAGCTACACTTTGTGTTTTATGACTCAATGGGAATTTTCGAAATAGTTAATCAACTCCTCGGGTCTCATACGACAGCTGCATGCGTGTGTAGTCGCTTCGTTCAGAGCATAGACTAACTGGGTTATCACTTCTGTTTTAGCTGACATGTCGCAAAATCACTAGCCTTTCAAGAACAGCTACGGCATGAAGAGTTTCACGCAGCGGACGTGGCAGGAAAGCGAACTTCTCCAGTCTTTGAAGCCGATCTCTAGAGAGATATCAGGACAAACCAAGTGTTTAGAAAGTTGTAAAATTTCCCTTCTATCATGCTCGTCTCAGTCTGCTGGCATTGCAGGACAACTTTTAGGTAGATCAAGCACAATTACTGACTGACACACAACTATGGGTAAGTTTAGTGGGATTATGTTGGGTATGCTGCTGCTCGTATCTATGTTTTTTTCATAATGCTTATCGAGATGAGTAGATTTGGTTTTCCTTGACTGTTTCCCTTCGTCTTGACAAAATGATTCGATTATAATTGCGTGGTTGGCTCAGGTTGTGAGTAGATTGGTTGCGAGCGTTTGCCTGATCGGTCGTGGTTAACCGAGAATGGGGTATCATTAAGACGAACAAAATAACTCCCAGAGAAAGCACGCTTACTCAGTGATGTCACAGAAACTGGAGGGCTGTGCTTTGTGTTATCAACATAGGTACGGTTAACTGGCGCAGTTACACCACATGCTTGTTATCAGTAGTCACGAGTTCCAAGTGTAGGTACTGAACAAAGAACTCTGGTCGTCGTCATGTGTGGCGGAGTGACCAAATGCCAGGCTAAGAACCAGGCCGTAATGTTAAGCACGTTTTCTCGCGAGAAAGATGAACAAGTTCGCCGGCAGTGTCGATTACACAGTGGATTTGTTTGGTATAGGTTTGACTACGAGTGCTTAATCATTGATTGTTCAGATTCCTGACGTAGTCCTAAGGTTGTTTCCAAAGCAGGATTGACAGTTTCAGTCAAATGACCTCGCGGTGACCTGCCGGTGGATTGTTGATAGATTGACTGATCGACAAAACATGTTAGTGTTTAACGAAATCGTTGTAGTTTTGTGTTGGATGTACCTTTCAGTTGAACTTCCGTGAAATTGTTTGGACTGCGATTTTTGTCTCCGCGCACTGTAATTTTTATTTGGGTGAATTTATCGGTCAGAGGGTTCTTCATATCAGATCTGAAAAATAAGGAAACTGTTGGAAAGGGCTCGAAAGACACTTTCGCGTGGTAGTAAAAGTTGTGTTGTGTCTGACGGTGCACAGTTTTTCGCACATGAGTATACGTGCAGAACAATGGGAGGTACATTGGGGCTATGAAACCATACCATATTATCATATTGCTATTGGACGTGACAATCACCACAAACGCGAAACTAAATCAAAGGGTTTTGTCCAAAACTGATACTGATATGTAACCACTGGCTAACAATTCCGCTAAGTTCATGACTATTGTCATTACTTTGTGGCTCAGGGACATTTAGTTAATTTTCCTTCATTTGTTGAGGATATGTTAGGGTTTGAAAATTCACCTCTGGAGAGACAGTCACATTACGGACATGACTGGATACAAAGGTGTACAACGTGATCAATGGATATTTCCCACAAATGGGCTGTTCTTCTCTTCTCATATATCGGCATTTAGTTGCGTCACGTTTGATGATCCGTGAAATAAACAAATGAAAGACACGTAATGGAACGAGTGAGAAACGATGGTTTGATGAATGCATTCAGTAGTCAGCATAAGGGCGATGGACACCGAGAGACAAACAACAGTTTCGTTTATCCAGGCTGAGTCAGCGAATGCGTAACATGTTGGGTTGATCATGATATGGGCCTAACTTAGTAAGCTTGTACAAGGAGTTATGGGTTCCTGAAGTGTGTCGTTATGTCATTTTGGAGAGTGGCAACCAGTGTGTGTTTAGAAGATGCAGGTAGGATTACGTAAGATATACACTGCAGAGACATTTCGACCGATTTCATCAGCTATGATAAACGCACTATGGTCAGTGGACATGCATTAATTCAAATAAGCGTAAAATAGGAACTCACCTGCAACATCCAACATTATGTTTACATCCATTTTTACTTGTGGAGTGAAGTACACTCACCGACCGGTGAGAACGCTTAGGATACGTGTCTTGGTGCACATTCTAAATTGGCTAGTGAACAACAAAACCGGTGTTGCTCAATCTTCTATCACACGACATCTGGAAGGAACAGGACATATAATTCAAGTGGAGGAGGCTTTTCGTGTGTTCTATCGCCCAACCAATAAGCATACTTTAACTTTTGTTGGGGTCTTTGCGGTACACCGTTTTAAACCCGCCTTTTGTATACAGAAACAGATGGCAGTTAACCTACCACTACCATGGTGTTAACGGTTTTTAGTCATGAGTTCATATTGTTATTATTAGTCGGATGTTTTAGTTATGCTGTTTACATGAGTTTGCTTCTTTATGTTGTCTTATGTTTACTCTCAGGCCACCTACTAGCTTCCGATTTTTCCGTGTGCCTTGTTAGATCGATATTGTCTGCATTAATGGTCCCTTACTCGGCCTGTTTGTTTTTAACGCATGACGGTCCATTCGAACGTGAATAGTTCTGTGTTATTCTTATTACAGCTGATGACTCATGCCTATTTCACGTTTATTTGAATTAAGGCATGTTTAGTGATCATAGTTCGTGTACCGTAACCGGTGAGATCGATCGAAATGTCTCCTCAGTGTCCATCTTACGTAATCCTACTTGCATGCTCTAGGTTCATCCGGGGACATAACTGCTTTAAACTTCTACATGTTCGCCTCCCAAAATGACTACGAACAGATTCAGTGACGGTGTGTGTCAGACGTATAGCGTGGTTGAAAAAGTTTTCAGAAAACAGGGCAATAAGGATCAACACTGGAAAAGCTGAAACTACCTGCAACCGGTGATTAGTTTAGTTTTTCGGCAGGTACCCAACAGAAAGTGTTAGCGAAACGAAGTGGATAGACGATGTGTATCAAATAATTATTTTTCATCGTAGTTTGTTTGCACGATCCATTATAAACTACCAGTTGACATATTTTCACATTTGGTCAACCACATCCAGTGTCCACCGGTGTCTCAGCCAATCATAATGATGCAATACGGTTGCTTGCGGCTAGTCTGTTTGCAGTCGTTTTGTTCTGTAAGCACGGTGACCGGAAAATCCCTGTCACTCATGAGACGGTTTGTTTCTCTTGAGTCAGGCCGAAATCACCCAAAGCTAGAGTGAGCGAAAAATAGTTTGCCAGATACGCCGGACACTGTTTGCCTAGGCTTGCAGACCGCGATCAATCGATCGGGTATTTCAGCTTTAAGTTCGGCTGTCTCGGCAGCTGTCGGACTGTTAATCAGATGGCTACCACTCCAACATCCAAGACAGGTGTTGCCCGACGTATCCGGTCGTTCGGACGACGACCGGAGCTTATGCTAACCTGAGTGGATCGCTCATGTACCCACAGACAGACGACCGGTTTGCCACAGGTGTTGTCCATGTACATTCTATGTCGTCCGAACTCACCAACGCGCCGCATGCTCATCGCTGAGGTGTTAGCCTCCGTCTTCGCCAACCTATAAACTGGAGTTGGTTAAGCTGGCTTCGGTTGTTCCCTGAAATATCTTAACTTGTCATTTGGCACATGAAAATGTCCTCAACACATCCTGAACAAGAAACGATATAAAACGGTGCAGCATGTCTGTAAAATAAGGTACCGCTGAAAACCGCCTTAAATATGCGGCTGAATGAGTCCCGAGAGGATATTGAGAGGAAGTAGCACGGAGTAGATCAGCGAGGTGTCAGTGCGCTGAAATGTACGTCCGCTCAGTTGTTCACAGGTGCCGAATATCAAAGAACAAATATGAATATCCATTTGAGGCAATCGATCACACCCCTGAAAAGTGTCGTTATTGTCAATGGAACCAGATTCATCGATCCCCACAGTCATGAATTCTGGACCGAAGTTAGTAATCAAGCCTCGGTACATAACTCGGCTGAACTTATCAACTGCTTAAGTTAGTCCACTGACAGGCATGCGTGTGAGATGGGGTGTAATCTTCACTGGACGACATCGAACACTGTTATACGCACGTTGATTGTTTAGTATTGTGTACTTTGTTTCATGTGAATAATTTTTGAGTGAGTTCGAGACAGTTTCCACAGAAAATATGTCAGCACTATGCAATATGCTTGAGTATGTTGCAGACAGGCATAACTACTTCAGTCATATGTAATGGTCATCTTGAATTGGGAACATGAACACTGTTAGTCGTTTAGAAAGCCACTAACTTGGTTCAGGTGTACGCATGTATACTTCACATAAAAGTTACCTGAATTATTCCAGGGGCGTTTTGTGCTAAGTTTATTGTATTAACAGTACTCGACCTGGAATGTATTCACATCACAGTTGTGCGGTCTGTTAGTGCAAAAAAGGTTCGTTTTTTTATGTGTCAGCCTCAGTTCCCTCTCGGTTACGAGGGCGAGCGACAAGGATTAATAACGGGTTGCAGCTGACAATAAGAGGGGGGTACAGCGGGTCATCAGTACCTTCTTTTTATGGGTCAGTGATTCTAAAGGACATATAAGAGAGGGCCATTATGGGTATTTTTTGAGAACGAAAATGATATGTTTATTCAGTTTGTAAGCGGCAGGCTGGATGACACAAGTGCGGCAACACTATGTAGAAGGTGGATTGTTTGAGCCTTAGGTAAAAAGAGTTGCGGTGTGGTCTTTCTGTCGGAACGCAGGCAGTTACCGTGGCATGAGGAAATATAACAAATTTGCGAACGTCTGTTTTGAAGGAAAATGAGCAACTCACTCGTTAAAATTTACTAGTACGTACACACCTAGTTACCTGTGTGCAAACGTAACATCATGCGAGGACAAGCGACTCCGAACATGCAACATACGAGTTTCTTACAAGCCGAACTACAGTCTATACATTGCATTTTAAGAATAAATGAGACCGCTTATGTGGAGCGAATTCTAGGATAGAAGTAGACCGTAGATGCATAAAATATGGCAACATCATTATAGCCGAAAGTTTTGTGCGTTTTACTAGTCATGTTGGACTTGCTACTCATTTAACTACCCCAAATCCAGCTGAAAAGTGTTCATTTTCAGTGTCTATGAAAACATTCAGAAAGCCGACTACGTCCAGCATGTGTGTGTTGCTGGATGGAGTCAATGGAAAATACATTTTTGATTTCATCACAGATCTTCCGTGAAGCACTTGGACATGACCTCGATAATTGGCTGTAGGGGAATTGAACCGAAGAATTTTCAGTTGCTTTCTAAAAACGTCCTTCGACCCTTTTATCGATCGATAGATAATATCGTCTACTTATTGGTAAACTGTTCTCTTGACATTATTGATCGGGTTAAATCAGGACAACAAGCCGGCCTGTATAACATCAGAGTTTTGCAACGCAGGAACAACATTTATATAACTCGGAACGTGAGTATCGTGTAAATGTCCCACTGAACTCTTACGATAAGCGAACACTTATAGTGACAGACTGCCATATTTAGCTTTTCAACCTCCTAAAGGAATTGTGCACTGTGTTCATTAGTCACAGTTACAAAATTATTTCTACTTGTTTTGAGATAAGTCCCAAGGTATCACAAACCGATTGTCAACGGTAATCAGGCCAAAGCACGCCTCTTTCTTTCGAAAGTCATCTCATTGCATTCTCAACAGATGGGGCTGTTCGAGTTTAATTTTATATTGGCCTTACTGTTCACATACTACTATAACGATTTTTACGAAACTTGACTCTGCATATATTTAACCGCGAAGAATGTGGTCATGACTGACAAAAGTTGATATTTTCCCTTGACAGTCTCCGTTTCAGAGCATGCTAGTTGCTCACTTTTTTCGACATTTTCAGTCAATCAGTAAAATACTCACCTGAATGTGCTGGCTCCTCATTCTACGTGTGCTTATGAATAATTTATAGGCGTGGTTGTTCCAGATATTGGATTTATGTAACTCACAAAGATGGATTTAATATGCTTGTGTAAATGAGGTGATGAATTGGTAGTTTGATTTTAAATACGTGATGCGTGCTGTAGTTAGCGTAATGGGAAGGTGGAAATTGTGGAATATCTTAAGTATTTGTGTTACACACACGTCAGGCACTATAAGGGTACTCATCAAATGTATTGAGAGAACCTTGATTAAACTTAAGATAAGTGTACGGTATATCAAAGTTCGAATAAGTTAACTTTTGGAAAAACCCGTACGATGATACATTCTTGGAACACGTCACTAGATATATATGGATGTTACCAATATCTCTGAGGTAATTATTAGAACGGTGGAGTTGGTGTATTTTGAACTGTTATGTGAGAGTTGTATCAATTAGTCTTCATATCGTTTATGAGATTGATGCTGAATGTAGTGCAAGCCATCTAATCGGTTAAACATTCATCGGCCATTGAAAATAAAGAATGCAGTTACGCGACTATATCCAGCCCAACAGAAAAGTGAGTTGAAGAAAATGGAGAAGTTTGTGCTACTCATTCTGCCGATGACTTACAAAATAATGTAATAAAACTGGAGTATAACTCAGTTAATCGAAGTTGTCACATTCCCTTAGATATTTCGGTCAGCCCCTTTTTCACGGAAGAGCTAGAGTGGAGATATCACCTTCCGAAAGTTCATCATTAGTGCATTCGACTGGAACGGTTGGGGTCAACAAACCGGCCGGGATAATACCAACAAAAGCCTTAACCAGTAGACCAACGACAGCTGTAATCAGCTGCAAGTAATGGTCGATTTGTATAAACCAAAATCCCCAACTGCCTAGCAGTAACTAAAATAACGTTCCATAGGTTGACGTTTGCGGTTTGAAATTGGAGAGAACTGCTAGTTGTAAGATAATCGCTTGAGGACAACAGGAGAGTTTTTATGTCTTCTCTCGAGGCGATCTGGGAAACCGAGACATACTCACATGGGAATGTGGTTGAGCATTTGTATATAAAATTTCGTTCACGCTTAACGAACATACACAAGTGACGAATTCCAGCAAGAGCAAAACTTAAATACGGTACACGTTTCCATATGCCCAAATTCAGGCACATTTGTTTATGAGCAATGATCAGACTGCCTGATCGAAAGGAGAGAAGACCAAGTACTTGTCCCGTTAACTCCTGTTGATGATCCCACGACCATGGTTTCCCTCCAAGTTTAAATAACAGGTCATGAAATTGGTGGACGATGACTTAATAACTAGAGAGAAGTTGAGGATGTGGGTCTATATAACTTGAACATCCTTCACAATCGATCGCCACCGTCGCAGTCGGGTACAGCGTTCACTCAGCCCTTTCAGAATGAAACATAAAATTCGGGATTCTCTAATGATTGTGCACAGCAGTAATTCATATGCTTGCAGAAGACAGAGCACAGAACTGAAGCCATGACCTCGAGAGGGAGCCGTGTTGAATACTGCACCAATGACTACATATCAAACGCGACGAAATCACATGTACACCCTCGGTCACATTCGTTTGCTAGTAATATTTAGGCAATCAAGTAACTGTTCTAGTGAATCCGAATAATGACCAGATGACTAAGACTACAATCCAAGTTCAAATCGCAAGAGTTTTGCTGAGCGATATTCTAATTACAGATGTGTAGCAGGGAGTTTGATTTTCTAGAAAATGAACATCACTCACAAGTGATCACAGCTGATATAGTCCTATGGACCAGTCACCAGACGTGAGTTTCACTCTCGATAGAGCTGGTCTGTAGGGCATCTCTTTGCCACGGCCAGCACTAGAACTCTGATCATGCTTTCATTGGGCAACCATATTGACCATTGCGCCATTGGCCTCACACTTGGCACGACTGACTCATCATACGCACACGCTCAGCTCCATCGTTTGTAGGTAATGCTCGGATTGCCTGATCAATTCTAGTGCAGACAATAACCGTCCTGTTACTTCCGATCGACGACCCCACAACTCGAACATCTCTCTAAGTTGAAATCACAGAAATCATTAACATGTCGAGCAATATTTTGGATATTGGTGAGTAGTTGTGGAGCTTGGTTTCTGTGACCTGGAAATAACTCAACTTACTTAAGAGTTCACATGTAATATGACATTCCATCAATCCTTTTCAAAAAGAATAACTTGACTGGAAATTCGCTTTCACTGGAACGGGTCCGTATTGCCCTCACTTTGTAAGACTACTGTTAGAAGTTAGACCATTCTTTACAAGACAACCGTATTTATCACTACATCACTCCTTACACATCATGCACGACTGAGTTATCATAGGCAAATACTCGGCCACACTCGTTTATGGGTAATGCTAGGTTTGTTTTCTCGTCTGTCATGAAGACACAGAAGTGCCTGTATCCCCGGCCATAGCTTTCTTAAATTCGATACCGCATGTTTAGTTTGCAAGTCAAAAGGCATTTGCCAGTATGCTTATTCTCTGATGACGTTATTTGTATGTACCTATGATGATCTGCTGATTAAAGACCTTTCAAAGTTCCCGTTCACATATAAGTTAGAAATTATTCTGTCTTACCATCTGATTTTAAAACACTGATTTCCCTTGATCTAGCTTACCAGTAACAATAGAATACATACGTCGTGAGATGTTAACATTTCGTTTATGTCTTCAGTCACGAACGTAAAACATTAGAATATATAGGACATGCTGATAGCAACTACAGTTGAAATAATCAACGATTGGGTTAACATGAAACCAGGACTTTTATCAGTTTCAGGGCAGACAAACCGCCTGAGTGAACGGTTTATGCAAATACAGGAGCGGATAGTGAGTATTGATTACCATTCCCTCGGAGGGGCAAGCGACTTCGGATTCCGATTACGCAACAATACGCGAAACGTGGCCTGTTGCCGTGAAATCTGATACAAACCCTGTGTCATAGAGCCCGGGAGATCTGCAAGGAGGACTGCTTACGAGGAGAGGAGGAGAGATTAAGGAAGATGCTGGTCGCAAACGGCTATCCTGAGAAGTTCATCGACATTCACAGCCAGAAAAGACTGATCAGGACTGCCGTGAGTACGGTTCCTGAGGAGCAGTAATTTTTTAACATACCTTTCAAAGGCAATCACATCACAACTGACGTAAGTCAAAAATTGCAGTCTGCTCTAACTCGTACGTACCCTGCGGCTGAATTGCGGTTGCTACTTGCAACTAGGGGTGTCGCTTAACTCACTCATAATCGTGACCTATCGAAATGTTCTGTCTCACGTGGAATGTTTCAGTTCACTTGCAGTCGCGGTGACGTCTATATCGGCAGAAGAGATCGGTGCCTACGACAAAGAATGGCTGAACATACGCCTAAGTTTAAGTTGAACATCAGCAACAAGTGGTCGCAGCTGTCGCATTCCCATAGACATTGCAGTCGAAAAGAAGCACTAGACTCGAGCTCCGCTCTCAGTAGAGCTCGTCAGAAGTGCATATCCTTTTCACTGGCGGGACTAGAACTCCGGCCATACTTCTCATGAGGTGATGTTCAACTTTACGTTAACCAGATCACCGGCTAATCAACAATAACCTAAAACATCATCTGGCAGGTTTATTGAGATCGGAGGTTTCGACCTGCCTAGGATGTCCTAATCGCGGGGTTATCGACTGGAGTTAACAGACAGTAATTGTGTCTGCTATCGAGACGATCGGGCAACCCGATCACCACTGACAAGCGAAAGTGGTTGAGCGTTCACATATGATAATTCGGTCATGCCTAATGTGAGGTGAATGGCGCAGTGGTGAACACGGTTGCCTGCTCAAAAGAATGGCCGGAATTCTATTGGCGGCAGTGGCAAGGATATGCACTACTGACGAGCTCTAATGAGAGCGAAACTGCAGTCTAGTGCTTGTGCAGTTCCAAACCGTCCGACGGCAATGTCTATGGGAATGCGACAGCTGCGATCAATTGTGGGTGATGTTCAACTTGAAATTACCCGAATCCCCGGCTACTCATTAGTAATATGCCTAAGTGGTTGGTGCGCGCCACGACGCGACAGGCAATGGCAATAGAGCGAGTGAGACGTAATCCGACCTCATCCATTACAAAGCACACCATGGCAACAGGTCACGTTGTTGACCCCGCCAACTCGCTCCAAATATTATTGCGTAATCGGAATCCGAAGTTGCTTGCCCTCTCCGAGGCAATGGTAATCAATACTCACTATCCGCTCCTGTATTTTCATAAACCGTTCACTCAGGCGGTTTGTCTGCCCTGAAACTGATAAAACTCCTGGTTTCATGTTAACCCAATCGTTGATTATTTCAACTGTTGTCGCTATCCGCATGTCCTATATATTCTGTGATTTTAAAAAATAATGATTATGTTTTTCTGACCGTTCTTTATAAGCCTTGAGTTGTCAGTTTTCTTATAGAGACACTCACAGGTTTTTCACCAATGAAAAGCCACATTTTTGTAACCACCTAACGGAACAAGTCGGTATGTTTGCTGTTATTGAGTAGCATCTGAGACGTGTGTTACATTTCCAAACAGTTTTTCGGAATTTTGTCACCGTCGGAATCAAACTTGCTGCGTCAGCTTCACCAAGAACGTCTGCTTTGCTGTCTGTCGAACAGTTGATTAGACCACTATCTCTTTTGCGTGCATCGAACACCTGTCAGTCTGTGACTTGAGTGGCCTGTCATAAGTGCTTAATGACTGTTTGTTGGTCGGTTGAACAGAATTACTCCAAATTCCAGTACCAACTCAGAATCAACAGGGAAAATCTACTAATTCAAAAATCACCTGCCCTGGACTTGATATCCCCCCGTCATTCTGAAAATACAAAATCGTTGTTATTATGTTAAAAGATTTACTACTTACTAAAAGTGTTCAAAGACGGGCTACTAAATGAATTAGGGGGCCCAAGAGACTAGCCAGGAATACAGACACCTCAGGGGAGACCTAATATTCACCTACAAGATACCACATCTCTCAGGACAACCCTGGCTTGTCACATTCTACCAAATGAGGATGTTTGTCTAAGGGGTCACACATTGGAACCAGTTAAAGGAATACGGTTTCGTTACAGACGGACACGCTTCAGTGTTAAGGTATGTTCACACAGAAACGCAACGGCAAACTCTGCAGTCATAGTTGAATCTGTTGAATAGGTTTTCCGATCGGTAAATTCGTATAATACAACCGGTGAAAGAAGTTTTTCCAAGCAACAAATTGTCTAGGCCGAAATAACAAAATAATCAACCTTATTCAAAATATCAGACGTATGTGGTCGGACGTTTGCATAAGATTACTCGGTCGTGACAAGGGCACAGTGGTCAGCGAAGTCATGAAAGCCTTACTGTGATCTTACAATGGACTTGATAATGCCATAGGTTGCTGACGAAACCTCACAAGATTTTCGATAACCGCTGACTAGAAACAAACGGGGACTGCTGTAGCCTCGATCATTTGTGAGGGACGCCCGATTTGTATAAACCCAAATCCCATACTACTCACGAGTAATCAAAAGTTAATTATTTAATGATTTTGTTATTTGAGCGTGCAGAACAGTAGAATCCTAGGGTAATCGACTGGAGTTACTAGGACAGTTGCTGTGTGTTCTATCGAGACGATCGGGCAACCTGATCGTTATTCAAAAGCGAATGTGGCTGAATGTTTGCATGTGATAATTCGGTCGTATCTAATTTGATTTCAATATCGCAGTGGTCGGTACGGTTGAGTCATGAAAATGTGACCGGATTTGTAGTAGCTTGAAGCATAGCATGACTGATCAGCTATTGCAAGCAATAAGCAGGAGTATGGTGTTCCCTTCTACAGCGGTTGTCTGAGATAGCCTGTGGGACAGAGGAAGCTGCGGTTAATTGTGAGTGAATTTTTCTGTACATCTAATCCATAATCCCAACTATTCATTGATAATTAAAATATGGTTCACCAAATCAATGACTCATGTGCTACTTGTTGGCTGACCGAGTGGATTTAACAGAACAGTTACTAGGTCTCCTGGTGGATCGATTTGTTAACATGAGCATCCCTTACAAGCGTTTTGACTGAGCTTTTGCATACAACAAATCGGTTTCGCTTAGTGTGGACTCATCAGGGTTGGCTTGTGAACGCGTGGCCAAAATTATAGTATATTCCGTTATGAAGGTATGGATCACTTAAGAGTTTAAACGAAGGCGTAATTGGAGTATGCTGCTTCCAACATAACGCCTTCACGACTAACACAAAGCAAGAACACATGAACAATGACCATTCTCCTTACTTCGTCAACCTGTGAACCTATGAATCTGTGTGCGCAGCCTTGACTTTGATGAGTGTAATCGATGCCTCAATGTTTCTGAGTTTCATTGTATGATAGATAGTGATGGTGTTCCGAAGCTTAACATGGAGGTGCATTCATAATGTCAACTGCCTTGTATAGTTTACAGGAAGCCCCGATCTACTTTACCTTGAATTACCCGAACCAACATTTTCCGAAATGTTTTGACTACGCGATTAATGTATAATGTTTAAAAGTCGACAGCTGAGTAGAGAGATTTCCCGTGGTAGAGAAGGTCTATACAAAAACCGCATTCACATTATATCTATTGTCCCATATTTGACTACATTAAACACGTATCTGACCTTTTAGCCTGGAAGAGCGAGATAATTCTGAGTTCATCCTGGCCTTAATAATCTTAGGGTTAAACTCTCACTATTCCTAAAGAGAATTACGGCCAGCGCGAAAACCAGTTCACTAGAATGCTCAACGTCAGAATACTTGTATATTTACCAATCCAATCGTTTCAGAAATAGTCTCATTAAAAGAGAGTGATGTCCACCGATTTAGGCTGCGGACATAAACTGACGCAATAAAATATTGCAAATATCTATTATATTAACTGTTAAAATTTAGGAGTCGCTTAACAACGGCTGTAGCCAACGGAGTTAGAAACGTTGTCTCCGACACATTTTAAGTAAACCAATCAATTTAAACCTTTGGAAAAGTAACAATTCGGCTCAGGAAGAGGGAGAATATTCACTCCGGATCAACTCTTGTTTATTAGTCAATGAATTTTGAAACGGGTCCTTCAAGCGTGTGAAGTCATGGTTACTGGTGCACGGGATCTCGGACGAACTTCTCAGATAGAATAAGTATTAATGAACAAACCGTTTGTTAAGACTAAGATAAGAATAGAAGTTTTGGCCTGCGGCTTGAATTCTTTGCCCACCGTTCTTTGCACTCGTTGGTTAAACAGTGGGTTTGGTAATAAGCACCACGGAACCATGACACTGTTTTAACGTTAAACCATTTAATCATCACATACACAAATACACAACGCGGTTAGGAGTCCACACAGAATAGGATGTAGTAATAAGTTAGGGCGTCGCTGTGATCAATACAGTTCTGAACACCCAAAGGACAGCTTTGGCTTAAAGTAGATTGACTATCCATCAGTTGATTAAATATAACTTGTAACTCAACTTGAGAAGGAGGTTTAATTACAGCATCGCCTTTGAGTTAAAGTTTGTGTCCAACGAGGTGGGGGTAATAATTGCCTTCGAGCAAATCGGACTGAACTGCAACCCAAAATCCACTAAAATTATCATTTTTTTATCCATCGTGTCTCTCTGAGATAACATCTCTGAATTAGGGATCGCAGGAGCCTTGAAACTTGAACGGAACCGGTGTCTTTTCATACAACTACTACGGATTTGTTGTTAGCTGTTGTGGTTACACACCTACGTACATAGATGCTGTGTTATGCTGATTCTATACTTCGTTTTGTCTGCTGCTTTGTCCTGTCCCTGTAGGTATTTGAAAAAAATTTTCTTGCGGTATTTCTGGACTATTTTTGAAGGTATCCTGATATCAGATCTTCCTTATTAATGTTCACTTTTGTATTATTTTGATAGAATATATAGCTGGCAATTTCACTTTAGTGAAGACAGCCTTGCATCTTCAGTACTTTCTTGATGTATTGCAGAATTTTACTTATAAACTACAAGGTCATGCATACCTGTCTCGGCAGGGGTTTAAACTAAAGTTCACGTTCTCAAGATGACAATGTTGACCACTTTGTCATTGAACCCACAACAGACACGGATGTTTTGTGATATTTAAACGCTCAGCCATATAAGCTCACGAATAAGACTGATATTGCTGGATCGCGTTGACAGCAGACACACTGCCTGCCTTTTTAACCCCAAATGATAGCCTCAGGATGAAGGCCATTCTGTCAGGCTGATATCAAAGAAATCCCATCACGTAACTGTGTTCTGAAAATTCACACACTAGGAGGTAGAACGAGGTGAGGGTCATAGAAAAAGCCCGAAGTTTCCTGCGATTTTCCCGTCAGGGTTTCAGGTATTAAAGTTGAGGTAAGCTTGTGCATTTGCTGTTAACGCAGAGCAAAGAAATGGCTGTCAGGGACTACAGAAAAGGCACGAGACCCCCGGAAGTTTTAATCAGTGACGAAAATTTTTTCTGACAGAATCCCACCGTCCTAACAAGATCGCAGTCATAGGTGGGTTTTTAAGCATACCATAGTAACGACCATTTTTAGTTGTCCAGATGAATACCTGATGTATATGGCCATTTTGAACTTTAGTTTGCAAACAAGTTCATTTCGACTGCCTTGGCAATCACCTAACGTTATCACCAAACTTGAAGGTGCACGTGATCGACGGTCCCTTATTCATAACGTGGTTGGTCTAGGCCAGGTGGCCTAGGTACTCATCGTCTTCCTCATGATTGCAATTTGTGTCAGAATACTTGTCACTCTGTTCTCACTTTTATCTTTACAAACACAAATATGAGGTTATCGGAAACACATCTGTTGTTCCTATTTGTCAGGACTATCATTGGCACCAGTTATATCCAACCGTCCCATCCCAGACGTTTGTCAGGCCCTGTGAAAACAGAACCCGGTTGTAGTAACCAGCGGTCGTGTGGCTTCTCTAAGGATCCCGGCTGCAACCATGTTTTCCCGCTTGTTTGTTCTGTATGCATGGCTCTGTGTACGCCTGCTATAGGAGGTCTGATATGAACTCTGCCACTTTCTTCAGTCGTGCAGCTAATTGCACGCATTAAATGTTGGTCCTTTCCCTAGCGACTCATCTTCTATTCCATTCTTCAAGGTCGTTTAGCCCGAACCTTTTCGAGCGTTGTTTAACGCACTCGAATGTTCCACGCACTTTTTCGCTTGGCGCGCTTTCGAGTACCGCCGAGTGGGCGGTAGCCCACCTCGCGATTCTTTTCTTTCTTCTCTTGGTTGCTGCCGCTGGTCCCAGACTAGGCTAGAGCTAACTACTTATCATATTTCCAAACATTGCTAGAAATATAAGGTTTGTTTCCAAACTTCACTACGTTCTCTAGTTCGATGCCTGTTGGGATTACGTTTCGAATGCTCTTCGGGAAAGACGCTTTAAACTGTTAGTGGACGAGGGTCTAGCGCATACCCACTTGTCCATTACACCTTTATTTGTCACAATGCCAACCTGAGCCCATTGTTTGGAAGCGCCAACAGATTCACGATATTCCTCGATTATATATGTAAGCGATAAAACAAATATTAGAAAATATAGCGTTCGTCGGCATAAAATAAATCACGTCTGTTTCCAACCAGCCTAAGTCCCTTCACCAATTTAGATATGCCTATTGATTGAAAAAAATTGGCATGGATTTTATCGGTGGGATTTTGGCTTTCTACAAGCCTTAAAAGTTTCGGTCTATTTGTATACCGATGCATGATAAACATTCCACAAACCATTTAGGACTTATAAGTATTGTTGTTGGACAAATGAGTTATAAGCGTGCACCATTTAATTTCAACAAAAAATCAATGCTATTAAAGGAAATCAAATTATATTCGTTGACTTATAGGAGTAAGTGTACAGTTGAAAATCAAAACCGCTGCTTTGCAATCGAACCGGAACGAGAGAACCACTTGAAGGGCTTGCGTGACATGACCGCCTGGTGGGCATTGTCCTATTTGGAGGGTAAAACGCATGCAGGCAAACAATTTATCCAACGGTCTTTTGCTTCTTTCTCTCCGTCCCTCATTCGGTCTCCGCGCCTCCCTGTCGATTACACTGAATCATGCAGTCCAGCATTTTCAAGCAAATTTGTTTGACCAAAAAGCGTTCCGTGCGGAGAGACACACTTAAGGACCCACTTCATTAGGAATAACCTAATTGGGTCAGTGGTCATTCTGTTGAATTGTAGACAAGACACTCAGTCCAGTTGATTGTAGCTCTTCTGGTAATCTATTTTGACGGGTGTTTGGTAATCAACACAAAAATCGAATGTCTCTTTCAAATAAATAAATGTTTCCAGTTTTCCGGTTGATTTGGAAAAGGTAAATTGGGTTTTTTAATAATCTAGTAAACAATGTGGTGCACGTGCAATTCACAAAAACTTAACATAAATATGTTTTTTGATCCGCATTAATGGATTTAACTCATGATCACACTGAGTTGTGCTCCAGAAACAAAGTAGAAACAGCCGCTTACCACGACGTAACCACAATGTTGATTTGAACAGTCCACTGAATTGTTAAGAGTGATAAGAGGACGAGGGAACCCGTAACTGGAGTTTGTGTCAACTGCATCTGATCAAGACATTGCAAGCTTCAGTGGCCAGCAAGCAATAGTGCAAATCGTAGTAGTAATTGCTGCCCAATGCTCATAGGAACAGTTTAACTATTGGACAAGGATGCTTCCTTTTACCCGTAATCATATTTGATCCGAAGTTTGCAAGTGTCTTTCGAATTTTCTGACAGATGACGAGAAGCTTTTGCTTGCTTGAACAGTGCTTCAATTCAACACACTAAACACAGTTTAACTATACATGGCACTTATGTGAGCGTCGTGCTTAGAATAAGAATGCATGACAAAATTGTGGGAAACCGTGAGTTATAGTATAAGCCAAATGTGTAAGTTGTTTTTAGTTACATGAAATGAACTGATTGGGATTAAACATCCAAATCGACTGCAATCGCTCCGCTGACCTTAAATAAGAGCTGGTAGCTTACTGAGCGTTGCTGTAAAGGGTTTGAAAATATTCGCTTATTTTTGCGCTCCTTCGTAGAAAAACCCTAAGTGATTGGGCGTTGAACTATATGTTGTTCATAACGGAACCGGCTGCTGCGTTGATGACTCAGATTTAACTGACTCGAGTTTCACTCATTGCTTATGTTGATAAGGCCCTGAGGCAGTGTCCGACAGCTTTTATTGCAGTTGCCCCATACAGCCAAACTTGTTCTCATTCACTGTTAACTGAAAACACTGAGAATGTTTATTTAAATGATGACTGCGGCTTGAACTACTGACAATGGTACGTCTTTTTATCAGAAGAGGGTGCTCTGAATACCATTACGTCCTCGTGAACCTTGATCAGTTTACCCTATTTGTTAGGATACACAACCTTCCTGCTTTTGCTGGCAATATTCAACAGCTCGTTTTTAAAGCATACGCCATTAGCTGCACTTCGGAAAACCGAATTCCTTTAGAAGTAAAGTCCACGCCCTCTGAATTACAGCTGTGGGAGACCAAACTAAATTAAAGACCCCCTCAGTCAGCGCATTCGCATATATTACCAAATACTGTAAGATGAATACCAAAAAGAAGTCACTGCAGTTTTCCACTCGAACCTACTTTACACATCAGCCAATAACTGATGTGTACCTTTAAACCAAAGCAGCACAGCTGGTATTGAATTCGTTTGTCACAGCTGGTTGTTGCCTGCTTCTGTTTGCTTTCCGGGAGGATTGGTGTAGTTTACACCAGAGAATTTATTTCTCCACAACGTATTTGGCACATGTACCGCTTTAATTTTACCTTGGTTAATCATATGCGCATTAACCGTCAAGTGCAATACGCTTGTGATTCCTACTTACATGGCCTGCAGTTAGTATGCAACTGTTGCTTCTATTACGCTGACTCTCGAATTGTAAAGTGTGGTTTCCAGTTTGCGTGATTTTTCTGTCGCGCGTTTGCTACATTAGACTTAGGACGGGTTTCACTTAGGATAACTGTTTGATTGGCCCTAACTCGGGAAAAGGTAGCTGTGCTCAAATCACACACGACGTGTGACTTTTTTGCGTTAAGCTGCTAGACATTTACAATCGCTGCTCGGTTTGAAGTGAGGAAAGGCAATAGAATCTGTCCTTGAGTTTGAATACAAGATTCAGCGCAGTGATTGCCGTATAATTTAATCAACACATTTGCTATAAAAGCAGAAGGTCCACTCAGCGCTATCAGTAAGCGTTACCATTAGGGTCGGCAGAAACGCATTTGATCCTTCAACAGGACCTTACACACTAATTTTGTTGCCACTGGTGACACGAATTAAATATAACTGATTACTTGCAACAAAGTACATTTTGACCCATAACAAACGTATCTGTCGCTGATTCAATAAATTTGTTTAGTGCATTTCCCTACACTTCATCTGTGGAAGTTGTTTAACATCCACTACACAGTTTCCGTTGGGCTGTGAAGCCCATTGTAAGGAAACCGTAATATGTGCTGGCTGTCACGTTCCTATAAGAAAGATTTTCGTCTCACTCACTGGACACAACTTTTCCAGAGAGCTCGCAACAGTACTTCTAGAACTCTGCGGACCTTTGACAATCTACGATCTGTTGAGCTGAATCAACTGAGGCTGTGAAACCTTCCTTTTCCAAACCACTCAAATGACTTTCGCAATGCAATGACAAAACAAACGTAACTGAAGTGCTCGTCACACAAGACTTAACCGCACGAAACTGCATTCACACGCAGACTACCCGCAAGGTTGCCGAGCCAACGGAATTGTAACAACATATTTGGCTGTCGGAGCATCTGACGTCTATGTAACTTGCTTGCGTTGAAGGGTTTAGAAGTCAGCTATCGTGTAGTTTTATTGCGACAAACCTACTCTCGCGTAGATTTTGATTTATGGAGAATATTCAAACAGCATTCTGCTAATGCTGTGTAGTGTGATTCATCCATTGCGAAGTGGGAGCTTTAGGTAAAAACTAACGGTGACAAATATAATTTGGACATCTTTCACAACTGAACGCAGCTGTCACATTCCAATAGACTTTCCAGTCAGCCCCTTCCGAAAAGGCACCATATCTGAGATTTTTCTTTAGATCTCGGCAGTGAACTGATGGCTGACCGATCGGTTTTGTCTGTAAGTGTTTGAATAAGCAGTAAAGTAAATGTGGGCCTTGGGTATCTGTCTGAGCTACAGACGAAGCAATGAATCACCTAATGAATCGGTTAGAGATCACTGGACGAAGTGTGTGTGTGTGTAACAGGGGCTCTAATCGTTGTCGTCGTAGTAGTGGGCTTTACACATAGTACTGAGGAGAACAAAGAGCAGGAGAGTGACGGCTGATCTAAATGCGACTAACGGCTAAAACTGAACCGGAATGTAACGATGTGATGGTACTTCTTAAAAATGTTTTGTACGCGTTTTCTACTTGGTGGGTTTTAAACATCCATATAACCTCTACAATTCTGATCGTTTGATTACATTCAGTATGAGTCCACTATAGACAGTATTCATCAAATAGGTTAGGTGATCATTAGCAGTACAAACCACGTTTACCAGAACAAGTATTTAGGTCCAAAATAAGTTGAGTTCAATATGATCCGTATAACGAATCATCTTGAAGCTTGGCCCGATAGGTTCACTGAATCATCTGTCACAGTTTCCCGAATGGTGGTCGTATAAAACCACTTTCTATTTAAGCTTCAGGACGAACTATGTCTGGGGAAATTTGTTACGTTTCGTTATAAAATTGCTCGTGTATTATGTTCTCTGAGGAATATTTACAGACAGGTATAATTTATTTTTTAACGTCCCACCAAAATGTATTTTTTTCGTTTCCTTAATAAGAGAACAGTAAATGGAACAATGCGTCTGTGATCAAGCGTGGACTACGCGTTATTTTGCAGACACCTCTTCTTTGCCAATTTGACGAACGATAGTTTACGGAACCTGTAGCGATTAATGCCTACAGATTTCTGTGTATAGATTTCCCAAGCCTTTCTTCAAACACCTTTTTCGGAAGTGACACGATTGGTTAAGTTTCAATTTTGAGGTAGCTAACCAATATTACTGGAAGTTTCAAACTTTCTTTGGTATGCATGGTCAAAAGGTTGTTCAACACAATTAAGGGAAGCAGCGTAATTTCACGTCGTTTTTAGCCGAGTAATTCTCACACGGCTATCCATAAAGAATGAAACCACAAAGGAACGTACTATTAGCGAGCGGTTGAATGGAGAAGACTGGTATACCGCAACTAATTTCCGGGTAGGCCTCATTGCATTCATGCGAGTGTAAAAAATAGAACATTTCTACTCCGAAAACGATAAAACAAATGCAACAATAAAAGAGG
Source organism: Paragonimus kellicotti (assembly GCA_014220965.1). Classification (NCBI taxonomy): domain Eukaryota; kingdom Metazoa; phylum Platyhelminthes; class Trematoda; order Plagiorchiida; family Troglotrematidae; genus Paragonimus; species Paragonimus kellicotti. Next base: position 28,172 of record LOND01000225.1, read on the forward strand.
TAAAAATATGAGTCTGCATTCACCGGAGCTGCCGTGGAAGGACGACACTGACTTTAACTATTGAGCTACAGCGAATTCGGAAAAGTTAGATGCTGAGTTGCGTGATGTTAAATGTACAAGCCAGAAGCAGTTAGCGGATCATGTTTGTGTTATTTAAATGGTACTCACAGTACAACTGTTGGTATTGTTGACCGTGACCTCATGAGCTTACGCAATTAGCATTCTGGCTGAATTCTGGAGGTATCCACGTTGGCCACGTAGCACGTAGTATACGTCGAATTCCTATGCGCATTCACTGATGACACTTGACTGCTGAGTTTGGCACCAACTCTTCCAAGTAGAATCCTAGACATTCTGAACCGAACCACTATTAACGGGGTAAAATTACAATCTGACATGGGAACTAACGAGAGGACGTCGAATTAATTTATATATATTATTATCATTATGCAGAAACCGAAAGTACGTATACGTTTTGAAAACAATCTACTGCTTAATTCATTAAGCTATGTAAACTTTATAATAAGTGGCTCAGTTGTACCGTGCACTATAAAAGAATGATCCTATAATGAGCCGTCTCCTATGGTGCGACTGCAGTCAGCTTGATCAAACAGCGTACACGCTAAGCGTTCTGCATGGAAGTGAGGCAAGTACCTTTAAAAATATAGATAGCAGCCTGTTCAAGTAATCTTAGATTGGACGCTTACTTGACGGGAGCCGTCCAATTTTTGTTCGATGCATACACCAGGGAATAACAGTGTTCTCAGAACCGTTTTTTATACCCAAATGAATTATTCCTATCCTTCGAACTCCACCAATGCAGCTGATCGCTTGCAGTGAGGAAGCTATCTCAAATATATTTTATGTAAAGAGGCTTTATGTATAACTTCGCTTTTATTTGTTTCACAAACCTCCCTACAGGTGTCAGCAAGAATCCGACCGGGTAATCCAATAACAGCCACCCCATCTGCGAGCTGCAAAGTTGGGTAGTAAAAGTTAGAAAATAAGATTAGCTGGTCCAGTTGACAGCATGGTATTTCCACTCCTATCTTATGGTTCTTCACTTCATGTAGCAGAATTTAACTAAGCTGTATTAGATGGGCATCTGTACATAGCGAATGTATATCGGTAATCTTAGCTGGTCGTGCTGAATATCCATTTTTTTAGAGGAGGTTACAAAACTGTCCTACGTATAAAAATGAGTGTCTTTATGTTAGCTAGATTTCAAAGCGTCTGCAAGTCAGTTAGCCACTACTTGTTGAGATTATTTGGACATTGACAAAACAGGTCGAAGCAGGGATTTGAGTTTACAAAATTCCAGGGGACCATGTAATTGTGGACTCGTAGATCAAGTTGACTTTTCATACTGAGAAAATGTTTCATTAGTAATCTCCTCTTGAAGCAGTGTCTGCAGTTTTCCGTTTTTTTCTTTATTTTATCTATAACGGGTTGTTTGATCTTTCTACTGCAGCATCAGATTGTCGCTCAGCGTATATTTGTTGAAGTAAACGCTTTCGCTAATCAAAACTGTTATGTTGTACCTCTGCTAATTCAGTAACCCACAACCACTGGGTGAGTGATAAACACACATATCAGTTTGCTTGAGTACAGTGTGCACCGTGCCAAGCATGTACATGGCTAACTTCCGACAAACTGAGCGAAACATCTTAATCAATCAACGTGTGAGAAAAACAGAACCAATAATTGAATTCAGGCAACCTAAACGTAGATCAACTGTGCGTCGGTTTGATAGTATTCGTGTTCGCGCTTGTATGTTTGTTATTGTGTCTAGCTCCAGTATGTATCCGATCATTTTTCTGACTGCGATTCGACTACATCTTGTGAGTGGCGATATGCTATTTTGTAAGGCGAAACTTCACAAAACAAATGTCAACGTGAAATTTGATTTGGTGCACGAAGTCGATAAGCTTCGCTTTTACTTGAAATTTATTAGCATCTGATTTGAGCCGCAGGTTGGGAAGATCATCACAATATCGTTAAGTATGGATACCACTTTCAGTAGAACTAAACTTTGCGGATGAAATAAACGTTGTGAACTCTGTGGTTGGATTGCAGCTTGTCAGCAAGGCGATAGGCCCACAATTCAACCATTCGAGGCATATAAAAAAAGGAAACATTCGTCCCGTGAAGCCTAAGCACAGTTTAGAAGCAGGTCCGCGTAAAATTATAGTTTCAGACTACAGATGAATAGTCGGTAATTTAGTTAATTTTGAACTGAGCATAACCCACAATTGATCGCAACTGTCGCATTCCCATAGACATTGCAGTCGGCCGGTTTGGAACTGCAGAAACACTAGACTGCAGTTTCACTCTCATTAGAGCTCGTCGGTAGTGCCTATCCTTGCGTTCACATATGATAATTCGGTCGTGCCTAATGTGAGGTGAATGGCGCAGTGGTGAACACGGTTGCCTGCTCATCAAAGCATGGCCGGAGTTCTATTGGCGGCAGTGGCAAGGATATGCACTACTGACGAGCTCTAATGAGAGCGAGACTGCAGTCTAGTGCTTGTGCAGTTCAACGTCCGATCGGCATGTCTATGGGAATGCGACAGCTGCGATCAATTGTGGGTGATGTTCAACTGGAATTGACCAAATCCCGACCACTGATCAGTGATCTGAAATTCGCCTAGCGGGATTCATGGGATCGTGCATTTCGACCTGTGTAGGAAGTCGTAATCGCGGGTTATGATGGAGTTACAGACAGTAATTGTGTCTGCTATCGAGACGATCGGGCAACCGATCACACTGACAAGCGAAAGTGGTTGAGCGTTCACATATGATAATTCGGTCTGCCTAATTGAGGTGAATGGCGCAGTGGTGAACACGGTTGCCTGCTCATCAAAGCATGGCCGAGTTCTATTGGCGGCAGTGGCAAGGATATGCACTACTGACGAGCTCTAATGAGAGCGAGACTGCAGTCTAGTGCTTGTGCAGTTCCAAACCGGCCGACTGCAATGTCTATGGAATGCGACAGCTGCGATCAATGTGTGGTGTGATGGGGTAAACTTGAAATTACAGTTTCCTCAAAAATAATAGTGCGACACCCGACTGGTTTTAATCGAAGTTTAAAACTGAGCTGGCCTAAAACTGCCAGTTTTCGATGGTACATTTTTCAATAATTCACAAGTATCTTGCTGCTAGGGACACGTGGAAATTACTCAAAGCTAGAAGGTTCAGGGTGCACTAATACGAATAAAGCGATCCGGCACCAGAGTAGAGAGAAAAAGGCTGGAGCTTTGACTAACTGGTCAAGAGTGCATGAATGACGACATAATCGGACTTCTCATTCCATTCGGCTGTAGAGATGAAAAAGTGGTGATGCTAATTGCAATCAGTGTCAAGAACAAACAGTGAGTGGGCTGGGTTCTTTGTATAAGGGATAGAAGCGTAACACTTTCCGACAAGGCTTAGCTGAATCGGTCTGCCAAATGTGAGTTGCTCGGAATACTCTACAACTACAACTCATGCGGTTTTCTCGTTGAAACTTACGTACTAAGTAAAATCAAGGTTTGCTCGTTTCATTATTCCTTAACATAACTTTCGGCGATTGCCTAAGATATCGGCGTAGGGGAAATAATATATGAAGTAGTCCACATTAAATATTTTGTCATCCTTTTCCATCTCTGTCACGTCGTAGGTCAGTCCAGTCCACAATTTATTAGCCGTGTCCAAAAGCCTGAGGAGGCAATCAAGCCGTTTATCTTAGCCGTCCAAATTGTTGTTCAGTCGCCAGATCGTTTTGTGGAACAAGCAAACTGGCTCTACAATTTCTATGAACTCCACCAGCTGGACAAGACTTAGCCAAACAAATAGCAACTTACATCGTGATAAAAGCGGACAGGTGCAAGCAAAGAAAAGTCTTGAAGTCCTACAAGAAGAACACATCCCTGGTACCACTTCTATCAACAGGGTTTAGTGTTAACTTGCAGTCACACATTTTACGTCAGTCGCAACAACAAAGGTGAGAGATTCTGGCAAACTTCCCGCAGTTTGTGCATGGCATATTGTCTTTGGAGAGAATGCCTCCAATAAAAGATTGCTGAATTTTAGCCTGGCGTGATCAGTTCCTTCGTAGTGTACTCCGTAAAAGAAGTATTCTTTTGGTTTAATATTCAGTAAAACCTTGCCTGATTTTCAGCGAGACAATTCAGTGTGAAGTTGAATCATAATCCTTTAAGTGAGGCATATCGAGTACCTGAATAGGCATCGCGAGTAGCCATGGCTTCAATGGGGCAAGTGGATCATCAATTTTAGTGGTTCTCTCTGGGCACTCATTTTTAGGTGGGAAATAGTACGGGTTACTATGGTTATGTTTTAAATCGAAAAGCCTAATTGTCATATCGTCGATTTACGACAGTCACAGATAGGCATCGTGCGTGTTAAATCAGTCCTGACGATTTTGAGTAATTCCCTCAGTAACGCGTATTCGATCATTCCAATAACGCGTATTCAGACAGTTGGGTTAACGGGACTATCTCCCAAGTCCAAAAACGTCAGAAAAGGCGATCAAAAGTATTAGAATTTATGTTGTACTGTTTACTAAAATTACGATGAGGGCAATATCTCACACTGAATGTGAATTAACCGGATACACCAATTACCCAGCAAAGCAGTTCAAAATGGATTAACTAAACACGCGTCCACAAACAACCACCAATCAACGTGAAATGACCTCAGTAACACAATCGGGTACAGATGAAGATGGGAACATGTCCAAAAATACTAAGAAGAAAGTTGTAACAGATAAGCAATGATAGTTCGAACATGGGAGAAAGCAAGCTTTTTATGCGCAGTAATGGTACAGAATTAATCGTGGTCGATTACTGCACGAAGCAAAGACAAATAAACGCGAATTGAGAATCGGCTTTCTATAAACAAGCCAAACATGTCTCAGCAGATCCATTGTTCCACATCATATCAGACAAAGGACGCCACGCGTATCAGACGAACTTCAACAGATCCAACAATGCATTTCAACCGCTGTATTATTCCGTCAGGAATAATTTACAGTGCACTGTTTTTCATATTGCAGTTTGCAGTTCAGGACCAGGTAGACCGTTATTCTTAACATTTTTGTACTTAACATTACATTATTGTGACGTACCACTCCTCAGTGATTTTGTGATAACCTAGTTACTTCCATGCATCAGTGTTTTGTGTTGCTTGGTTGAAATTTGTCAATTGCTTTTGATACACGTTTATTGTCGATTCATCATTAGAGTAAGAATGGCCACTGGATAGTCGAAGTATGCTTACATACGTGATGTCGTGAAGAAACATCGTTTCTTAGCGCTTTAGCGCCTCACAAAACAATAAAAAGTTAGCTCATTTTTGTCTGAGGCGTCAACAGTTTTGAATAAATCGATCCGGTTTTTCATACGTGAGTTAATTTGGTAACCCTTAAGGAGAGCTATACTTCGTTGCAAGCTGGCTTGAAATAATAGTGTGTAATAAAATTGGAACACTCACAATTACAAGCCTACCCAACGAAGTAGCATTGGTTCACATAGATTGAGTTTTGAACTGTCTTCATTTTAAACTGCCCATCATCATTAGTTGTCAAAGTGACGACAACTCATTCAGGAGCATTCAGATATAACGGATGGAAGCGGAGCTATACATCCCACACACTAAGGGTTACTTAAGGTAACCACAACGAATAGTGATATATGTGTTATTAACTGGGGTTCGGTGCTGAAGTTCCAAATGACTACAAATCGCTGGATCATAATGACGTCATTTGATTGTTGATAGAAAACACCACGTTGCAGTTGGCAAACACTAAAAGGATTGACAAAGTATATCAGACTGAGTAACAGGGTTTGAAGAAACGTGTGCTACCGAATGTTTATTTTAGATAAAGAGGAATGGTTTAGACCGTCCGGATGGTTGAAACTGTTTCTGGTGGGGTTTTCACAGGGAGCCTGATGCTTGCAGTAGGCGATCGCGCGGAGGTTGTAGTGAGACATTTTGGGGAGTTTTGTCTTGCACAAGAATTCTGAAGTTTTCCAACTTCAGAAAAAGCAGTCTGTCCCGTTGCACACAAGTAGTTTCTGTGCAAACGCTATGATCAATGGACCAACACATTTAACACGCAGCCTCCACAAAAGAGTTGTCGAATACGTGTTGTCCAACTGATTAATCATTTATTAAAGAGCCACTCCTAAGCCACCAAACCGATACAGTGACCGGGCCATCCCTGAGTCTTCATCGTAGCCCAAACGGAATAGTACTGACACCATCTTTCACGGACCAAGGAAATACTGATCTGATGCTCAGCTCAGTCATTCTTGTTCTTTATATCGATGACTCTACGAAACTTCCCCAGATCTACAAGCATAACATTCAATTTCCAAATGTCAATCAGCAAATATAAAACGCTTTCTTGGTTGCTTTTATATCCTCGTAAGTAAGCAATGAATTTTTTAACTAAATTTTTAGTAGTAACAATTTTTGAGCGACTCGACTGTTTAATAATCTTTTCGAATAGACCACCTCCCAAAGGATAAAAATCCAGTCACATGTGTGTACACTATTTCAAAACTTGTGCAAAAATCGGTCCCTGGTGCTAATTTTTCCGCTGACAGTCATTCAAAAAAACATTGTGTTCGTTCGCCAGTTAGTTGAAATTTTAAACCCCATTTTTTTGATCCGTCAAACCGGTTGTGATGCTGCTAAAATACTTATTTCAAATATGTTATTTATAGGATCAACACTCGGTTGCGTGGTGTTAAGCTAGAAGTGGTAGGATTGTGCAACAACGACTGGATTTGAAAGAGCGACAGGAACAAAAGGCTCCTATGCGACAAGTGCTATAATGGTTGAGGTATTAAGCCACTCTGAGAGATCAGAATATTTTCGTTCGAACTCAGTTATTTACATATCCCATTACGTCATTCGAAATCTACCACAAGACTGTCAACTGTTGCCGATTTCAGTCTAGCCAAGTTGAATCTCCTCTGAACAAACTAGTGCGCGAATTCGAAACGAGATGCAAAGCACTCTGTAAGAAATGGTTTCAAACGACGAAAGTACGACCAGTTTCAGAACAAGTTCACTTCGATTGCATTACTTTTTTTAATCACCCGTACAGGGTACTCCGACGTCAAGTTCAGTCGAGTGGACAGGTAGCAGTTACGACGGATCAGTATAAGTTTCAGTTTAAGAAAGAACGAAATATGCCTGATAAACGTCATCCAAGAGACCAATGCTGACAAGCCACAGCATGCAAGTAAAAATGCCTCCCTTGCTTCTCGGACCGAGCCGGCTATTCGCTGTTAACTGAACCTGGGTATTTTAATTCTCCCCTATCATTACCTTGTATGATATAAGTTAAAGTTGCCGTTATAACAGAACTGTCCGGCCGCTATAGAGTTTTTGCTCCATCGTAACCTGTGGTCTCACTCTTCTGACTTTCTCCGTGACTACACTTCTGGGACTCGCTACCAGCTTCATTAATTGTCAATAACTGTTGTACTGGCTGCTTCTTTCATGCAGCTTTTCAACACTTATGTAAGGGTGCGTACGCTATTTCCTTTCACTCGACATGTATCTTTCGTCTTAGTCTCACAAGTTCTAAGAATAACCGCGGGGTAACAATCGACCTATAACTTGCGTTGCAACCATTCAAGGAAAAAATACTAACAACTAAACTGGACTTTGTGTGCATTTGATTTCCAAACACCTTACAACAGAAGACATGATTGGTGCACCAGCGTAAGTGAATACAATCTTAACATATATAAAAGCAACGGAGCGCACAGTTATTGTAGTTCAACATTGTGGTGGCTTAGTTACTGGGTTTCCAGTTTAACATTCCAAACATGCGTTCAGTTTGCTTGGCCTAATAGAAAACTAACACATGAGTCCGGAATCTTGTTGGCATAACTGACATGTTTCTATTCACAGCTCGCGGCATTTTATTCTGCCACGCTAATTAGGTGCACTCCTGCAAATCCTTCTAATTCTTTTAGAAAACTTTCTAAACATGGACAAAAATGAATCAAAATGATTCAGATTCAACACAGTAGTAATGTACGAATTATAACATGGCTGGCCTAACATCGTATGTTTTGTGTTGAGATATGTTTTCCATCTAGCCCCTTCCACGGAACTCCTCAATTGAGTTAACTGTGAAACGCTGATTCGTCAGCGCTCTTTCTGATGTCGTAAACCGAGGGTCGAAAATGCGCTCAAATTTCACCAACCTGTATTAAGTAATCTCAACATAATTTACTATTAAAGAGTCATCCTAGTTTGCGACGTTCCTTATTCACTTTCCTGGAGAAATATGGTTTTATTGCTGTGAATATGTAGGTAAGTTAAACTATAAGGTAGTGGACAACAACTGACTTGGTAGGCGCTCATTCAAAATGTCAGTTTAAAACTAACAGATACGAGTAACTGATATCCAGTTTAGCAACCTCTTCACTTCTCTTTAGCAAGAAGGTTTCCATCCGTCCGAATTAAAGTCGCAGCTACCACGTAAGGTTGCCAAAATGGACATCTGGATTAAGTCACATCTGATGGTAATTTTGTACAACCGTGAAAGCCTATTGTGAAGTTATATTTACAAAATATAAGAATAGTCTGGCAACTGCGTTTCAAAAATTATTTTGTAAGTTATCTTGAATGTATTCTTAGTGTTCCTAACTCAAAGTTGATAGGCATTTGCCTGGCTATTAGGTTTATTTTCTTGCCTAATCAAGGATATTCATGCATGGTCGTCAAGTCGTACAAACCAGGTTTTCATAGACCGAAGTTACTCTTTTTAATATGATCAACTCAGTTTAACAGCAACGCTACTAGTGTTCCCAACTTTGAATGCACTGACTCTAAAGCTATCAAGCATGAATCTGATGACATTTAACGTGCTTACTGTCATGAAATATGATTTAAAAGACATGTTTATGTGGAAATTGCTATCCACTTAAATTATTCGAAATTGAACCGTTGTGTCTTTTGCGTCCTGCTAACCACAAAGTAGTTGATAACTGGAAGCAATCACGAAGGTGAACGTGATGTTGTGGTACATGCTGTTTCATTGTGGTAAACATGAATATCTCTGAAAATGACGCTTGTTGAAATAAGTTGCTTCTCACAATGCCAAACCATCCTAGATCTTGCACGAAACCGGTTACACGGCTAACCAACGCAAAAAATAATTTTGATGCGTTAAGTGGTTATTGTATGTTAAAAGTTATTGGAGTCGTCTGTGATAGTTTTAGCCAAGATTTGGGAATATCAGGTCGCTTATTGGTCAGTATAAAAAGTTAGCCAATCGCGTTTGCCTAACTGATCAACGAGTGTGCTTCGGCGATGACGATGAAAGGGAAAATGTCGTGTGAATCAAACTGCATAGTGAGATATGGTTAACTCGGGTAAGCAGTTTTGAAATACTCAATAAATCTCGGTATTTGAATGGTTAAGAGTCAGTTTCCAAAATCTTCATCTCGGTTTCTTTTTAATCAAACAGATGTTGTACAGGCTGATCATTGAAAATCTTAAACATTGTGGTATTCTTAAACAGTACATACTGCGATTCACTATTTATTTTAAAGTGAACCATACGACTGTTCCCGTATAACCGTTTCCGTCGATTTTCGGAGAGGTGTCGATAAATTTTGCAAGATATAGTTCCAATTTAATCCAGTGGCTAAAAGTTAAAGTTGTTTACATCTTCGCCATGAATGTAAAATATACTAGTTAAGTACATTTCGACAGCTTTTGATTACAGATAAGCTATAATACCGCATAAAACCCGTTCAAAAAGTTAAAGTGTGCAAGCAGTTTGCAGGTGCTAAGTTTACTCAAAATTCGAAGCACTCTTCAAGCATACCGATCTATAAAGAATTCACTACCATGATAGGCTTTAATTTCTTTGTGAATTCTGACCAGGCTGTTGTAAGCTGGTATCTGGTGCAACCGTATGCTGATTAACTACCTGTATAGTTTAAATATTTTGGCTTTATTGATTTTAATTTCATATCCTACATATCGATAGAAACTGCAAGCATGGGTAAAAAATAATAATTACGCTGTAATTTTATCCGTGATCAGAGCTGGAAAGTAAGTATAACCAACCCGAGTTTAACTGACATTTATTCTACACAGCAAACACTTGAGAATAAAAGATTATTAGAGAATGACCCTAGTTAATCATGAAAATGTTTAACGCGAGGCCAATTGCGCAGTGGTCAGTACGGTTGCCTCAGTAAAGCGTGGACAGAGTTTTATTTCGTCCATAGCAAGAAGATGCACTACTGAAGAGCTTTAACAAGACCGAAACTTGAAAATAGTGCTTCTTTTCGAAAGAGAGGCTGACTGAAACGTCCTTCTGAATACAAAGGCTGTGATCAGACAGTGGTAATGGTCAGCATGAAATGAACCAACTCCTCTACCAGTCATCCAAAATGTTCGCCGTCTGTTTCTCATAGCTTCATACTGGTACCCTATCCAACTATGGTCTGTCAGTCCTCTGCTTAAAGTTTTTAAGTCTGCACCTTGTCAAGTATTTACGCAAATTAGTTGAGTTATTCTTATCCGATATCGTTTAGTTAAATTCGTTAAGCTCTTCAATGAATGTATTGTCAAAATATTTCTCGATTTCACCGGTCACTGTATACCACGTATCCCGATTCCAAAACTCGGTTTACTGGTTAAACTACCCGATACATGATCACCTGTGCAGATGACTCCGTTTTTCTCTTTTATTTTCCCGATTTCCTGATAGTTAACAGATACCTAGTAACAAATTTTAAGAGAGTTATCTAGTATGACTCACCACTTTCTTTTAAATTTTTCAAGTCAATCTTTTCTTCTCTTTACTTGTTCACGTATATGTACGACTTCACTCCACTGGATAATTACTTACTGATAGAGATTAACCTGTCGGATGCTGTTTGTAACTGGGCTTGATCACTGGTTCGAATATTGTGTCATTCTCACGATCCATACCAAATGTAACCAAAGACCATGGGATTTAGTGAGAAAGAGGTTGCGTGCCAACGGTCTAATTCGGTTATTTGTGGAAGACTTTCTGATACGGCTTATTATAGACCTCCCTAGGTTGCGTAGAATTGAATGCAGTTGATTTTAGTTTCTTTATTTTCTGCAGTGAACACAGTGAGCTGACATTTACCTTCTTGTTCGTAGTTTAAAAATGTACACAGGTCAGCATTCATTATGGATGATATTTGAAAATGTGAGGAAGTATCAAACTGGGTGCGCTTCGGAGCTATTTTCGAAAGTGTTCAACAGACATAATCTGGTTATGGCCTATTACAAAGGGCTTTTTGAGTTAGTTTGAATTTTTCAATATTAGTTGGATAAGTCAAAGAAGTTTTATACTGCAATAGCATTTTCACGACAACGAGCATAGTAAGATGTGTTCTCCATAAACAAAACCACGTGTCATGTACCTTAGGTTAACTGACATTCATTTCTTACAGTGTCTTCGACATATCGAAATAATTATTAGCAAATGAAGTGCAGTTGTGGAGTGCTTTAGAGTGCACGTTCACCCAATTCCTGTAAGCCTCCTGAATGAATCACCTCCAGGAACCTCTGATATCTCCGTCTACAATGCAATAGAAGTCGTAGTGTTCGGATAAAAGTTGTAGATTGAAGGAAGATGAGATCGCTTCTGGACGTTTGACTGATCGTTGGGCGTGCTAGAGAGAAATTGGAAATCTGCAGGTGATTTCGCTTCTTGAAAGTTCTTCAGATAGAAGACCATAAGTGATAAGAATATAACGAAAAATCAGCAGAAAGGAAACTTAGCTATAACTTGTAGAGCTTATCTCAAACGTTCTCAAACACGCGCCAAACAAGTTTGCCTGTGTAGTGTTCCGAACATGTGTGTCAAATTTTTGTTTGGATATCTCCTCTGGTTTAACTGTTAAAGCAGGGTTTTGTAGGTTGCTACAAGTCGGACAGACCCAAACGTCAAAGAAGTACTCTGTTTAAGCCAACTCACTTGCTGCAGCTTTCAATAGGACCTGGTTAAAGAATACTTCTTAAAAGCTGGCGAGGTTGATTGAGGTTAAGTCTGACATAACATGTCTACAGTGAAGTGAGAAGTGGCCCACTTTACGTCGGTTATCTTGGTAAAGTAGTTAACAGATTGTCACAACTATCTTGTTGAAGATCGTCATTGTGCCTGTTAAATACGATCAATACCACTGACCAGATAAAACTGCTATCTGGGATAATTAGCTCTAGATGAGGGCGCACTGTTTAATTAAATATATCGGCACAATAGTATGAGCGAAAAATTCTGGAAAGCCTTGGTTACTAACCTGATCATCAAATTTGGCGTCTAACTGATTGTTGTGAGGATGTTCAGCAGGATAAGGCCTTTTGAAACAGTCGATCCTGGGTTCCACTTGCTGACGGCGTTACCAATTACTTCACCAGCATAATGGCGAGAATGTTATGTTGAATGAATCCCAGTTGTTCGTGGCTGAACAATGTGAAACGCAATATTCACTACAAATTCTCTGTCTCTGCCACATTATCTACTGTTGGTCTAAATTGAGTGTTTTCTGCATACAATACAATTGGAAAACTGACAGTTTTTGAGATTTTGCGCAAGAATATAATAAACACTGGAAGTCCCAATATATAGCCCCGTGGCATCCCACCAGTCGCAAAGTACCAAACAGAAAATGCCCTGTTGGCTTCAACGTGGTCACCTCAGGGGTGACAGGTAGTGTGTTGACGATAAAGCCGGTGCCACATCAGAAGTTTTAAGCAACCAAGACAGACGAGTTTTGAATGATCTAGAAAATAAAACAGTTGTTTTCACCTCAACAGCCACTTCGGTTTCTTCTGCCTGATCAATAAGTACCTCGACAGTGCACAGACATCTGTTTTGAAATTCACGGTGATTGTCGGACAGCAGTGCAAATCAATTTGACTGCTCAGGTAATTAATCACTATTCAAGCTCTATGAATCCTAAGGCAGTTGACAATAATGCGATCTGCCAATTATAACTGGCGGCCTCGTTGTGATTACCTTTAAAAATGAGCAGCGCTGTTCTTATCTTTCTGGTTTTGGAAGATTTTCCCCCCTGATAGCTCCTTAACATATTTCCTTTTTGCTCGAGAGAAATTGAGTTCAAGGACTGGGAGATTAATGTTAAAGGGCATTAGTCTTTCTTACAAACCCTATATGCTGCGAACGCAAATGCTTCATGAGCACGCACTGGATGTACATACAGGATTTCTGGGGTTAATAGTAAGCACATCCTGGTATGGGTTAATGAGAATCATATTTAAGATTACATCCTAGCCTTCAACGCACAAGTTGGAAGTGGTAGAAGAACACTTATCGATAAGAAATGTAGTACTGTTGAATTTTCTAAGTTGAACGTCACCTACGTTTGGTAGCAACTTTTGTTTCCAGAGCGACGCTCCGGCCATCTTATTCTGAAAAGATTTGTTTACGATAGGCATCAGATATTTCTATAATCTACCTGGTACTATCGCTTCATTTTTCCTGAGAGTAAAACAGTTGTGATCATCTGTGAGCGATTTTCAACTTATATTGGTTAAATTCCTTTATGGTTCACCAGTAATCAAAAATCGCCCACTAACCTTAATGGTTCCTCTTTTCTCCATTTGAAAAGAAGTCTGAGTTGTGAGGTCATTAACTGCAGTTAACAGGACAATGTGTTTGTTTTTCACTTCATATATTTTTTTCATTCAGCTATTGTTGCTTGGTTACGATTTAAGAAGCACTCGCTTCACATTCTATTAACTCTGCTCAGTTAGCGCATGTTTAAAACAGATTACTTTGCAGTAAGTAAACAGTTTTTGTAGAGCCAAAAACGGTTTTTCCCTTGAATTGTGTAGGCTGCCCAGTTGAAACATGATTATCAATGTCCTTGGTAGTCGCGTTCGCTGTTGATGATCAATGAGTAACAGATATGCTATGGAATCAGCTTAAGACAGTCGATTCGAGGCTACGCAGTTACTTTGTCAAAGTTCCTTCCAAAGTTGTGAATAAGATGGAACAGCTACACCTCAAATGTTCAGTCGAATATGGCAAATATCTGGTTACTGGGGCCAAAGGAGACATTGGTCTGTAAATCAGTACTCATGCCCTTTTCACTAATTACGATTTAATCGGACCTGGAAACCGTCTGAAAAAACCTCCGTCGCATGAATCTTCCAATATTTTCAATTAAGGGAGCATTTATAACTGATGTGTGACTGATCCATAGAATTTCAGGCAGAAGCAATGTAATTGGAATATGAAGTTCGTTATCGCTGATAGGCAATCCCGGTTGTTAGAAATCTGCTACAGTAGTTTTGCGTACGTCTCATTCAGATGAGTAACCATTGATCAACGAGGCTTGTGGAGACAGGCGGGTCTTACCAGTTAGATAAATAAATGAATGGTTAAAATGTGCAACGCGCCATATGGCTTAAGGGTGAAGTATAACAACCTGGTCATAGGCTGCAGATATTCTGACATAGCTGTCAATATAAAAAGCCATAATATCGCTCAAGTTGACGATTATGAGGAAAAAGGTCACAAGTTCACATATCTTAGGGTTGATGCAAGAGGATGGAAACTCTCCGACTGTCCTTTTCTGTATCTCTGTTGGCAGGATAAAATTACGTGGGACGTCTCATAGATGCACAAACAATGCGGAAGCGAGCGAATAAAACGAAACTTGAATAGGCTGTTCTCGTGCAATCATATCAACAAAAAACATCAGGGCATACTGAAAACTTTCCATCAGCTATGCGCGTGCAGTGACCTGTGGAAGTCAGCTAAGAGTGCACCTAAGACATTGGTAGTCCAGGTCGTCTTTCACGTATGTGCCAATCGAGCAGAAGTGAAAAACTGTCAACAGATTCGGACGTGGCTACAGAGTTCGGTTGTGTTCGAATGTTGACAGATATTAATTACGAAGCAGAAATACATACACGAAATAACGTCAGTCACATAATACAGTTTCAACCAGTGGTCCTTATTTGTCCCGTCAGTACCAGTTGGTGGCCCGGAATGTGAAGCATTCTCGATGTGAATATTAGATCTCCACCACTGCGCCTCTGACGTCACATTAGGCACTACCGAATTATCATATGTGAACGCTCAACCACTCTCGTTTATGAGTAATGATCGGGCGGACATCGATGGGAGTTGACAGACAGTAACTGTGTCTGCTATCGAGACGATCGGGCAACCGGATCATTACTGACAAGCGAAAGTGGTTGAGCGTTCACATATGATAATTCGGTCGTGCCTAATGTGAGGTGAATGGCGCAGTGGTGAGCACGGTTGCCTGCTCATCAAAGCATGGCCGGGGTTCTATTGCGGGCAGTGGCAAGGATATGCACTACTGACGAGCTCTACTGAGAACGAAACTCGAGTCTAGTGCTTTTGGCGTTCGAAAGGGCCGACTGGAAATCTATGTGAATGCGACAGTTGCGATTAATTGTGGGTGATGTTCAATCTATACTTTCATCAATTGTCAAACTTTTTTTAAGACGAGGATAACAGTCCTGTGGGTTTATTTCCAGGTGTGGGCAGATTGCGGCTGAAATAGACAAACATAGTAGAGAAGTTTTGGGAGTTATGTGTTTCACAAACTCTTCTTTATATGTTCAAGGTCATTCGTTCTCTCATAGCCATGGCCGCAAAAGTGTAGACAGACTCAGGCTATCGGCCACTAGGGTACCTAGGTATCGTTTGCATACTCCTATAAATAGGTTTGTGTCTAAAAGATGATAGTCAGCACAATTTTGACGGCGAATGTACATGACTGCATCTGCTGACAGTGAACGACAGGTTCCTTTCTATGGACCACTGGTCTAGACATTTCAAATCGTTTTGTAAGGTTGCTACATCTCCCGGACACTAGAGTTCGTCAGAGTTTCGTGATATCGGCGTAGAGTAACATCGGTGAGTTGAACGTGTTGTGTAGGTCAAGAGAGAAAAGAATGAACAACGCGGGTTCCAAAATGGATGTTTGTGAAACATTGCTGTCGGCAGGGAACCACTCTGGTAATTCTCTGCACAGTTTAACGCCAAACTCACTTCCAGTTAGGCAATCTTGTGGCTGCATGAGTAAGCGTTCAACAGGACCATAATTGTGGAGTGGCGTAGTAGGATTAGGTGATCAGCCTCATCTAGTAAGGTACTTAGTACTCTGGAGATCACTGAAAGCAGTGCTGTGGGTCGATAGTTTGCTGGGTCACTTCAGCATACGCCCTTGAAGATAGGTATAATTGTAAACTGGTCGCAGGTCTTCCGTATACGACTGTCTGTGACTGGCATCAATTAAAATGCAATTCCAGCGGTCTCATCAATTATCTCATAAAGCTTTTCATGACAACAAGAGATTTGGTAATTGGGCTCACTGTACTGTGAACTAACAGGGCTTCTGATTGGATTTTAACTTGTGACACTACTGTTAAGATTGTTCAGTTAGGTTGCCGCGCGTATACGTGAAATTCACTTGAGCTGTTCAATCCCACACATCTGCACGCTGCTAACCCAAAGTGCTGGCGGGTAATTAGCATGTATTTGTAAATTCAGCACAGGATAAATTTGCAGTGTCATTCTTACCCCCTATGTGTGCTGTGACTTCCTCGTAGAAAGGCTTAGAATTGGCTTTCAGCCTTTGAAGAAGAACACGCTGATAACACAGCAGACTCTGTCTTACGGCAACCGTAGTGTGGTTGCGTCAGATAGCATCCGTTCCATGTGCAGTCTGTTCTAGTTAGTCACCTTCCATACGAAACGCTTTAATGTATCCATAATTTTAGTTCCAATTTTTAGACTTCCTGATTTTTTCTAGGTTGGCAACAGTTTCCTGAGATACTTCTGCCAACACCATCATGGGTGATCCGCCAAAGTTCATTCTAAGCTATTTGAGATGAGTGACCTAGACCATTCAATCTTGCTTCACTGTGTGCTTGTACTTGTAAAACTCCTCTTGTGATAGGACAAGATCCATACTTCTGGGATTATGTTGTCAACCAGTCGCTAGATTATGCTGTCTGTCAATGGTTAGATTTGGTTTTATCCGATACAACGTCTGACACTTTCATTTTCAAGTCCATCCTAAACTGTTTCCGTAATCTACTCGACGTGTTTATCGGACGCGTATTCTTCAATCGTAGCAGAAGATCCCCTAAAACTATGACTGTACGCATTGCTGCTCATAAGAATTTTGATTTTTGCTTCGGACACTATCTTCACCACCATGCCAAAATGCACTCCAGATGCATAAAGGTTGAGTGGCAGCTAATTTCACAAATTTTCTCCTTGTTTCGCTCTCTTCACCATGTTGTTGAGTCAAAATTTACCTATTGTGTTGCTGTTGAGTACTGCGTATGATCACCAAACCTACTGACTATTTCCTAAATTAAAGCGCATTACACAAATTGTTATTAATATTGGTGATCTCCTAGCTCAGCTGGCGGAGGGCTTGTCAGGTTTTGGCATGTTGTTTCTGTCACTGGATCAAATCTAACAAGAGGCCCATATTTTTCGCAGCTGAATCCCATCTGGATTTAGGTTTATCAGCTTACTGAATCTCACATTTATACCTTCTAAATGTTCTTCAAGTTTTAAAACTAACTTTTACTCATTTTTCGAATAAATCACAATCTTAGTCTCACCAGTAAACAAATCACACTTCAGAAGTATTCAACTACTCCATTCCGAATTAAACAGCGTTGAGAACGGCAACAGGTGACGTCGAATCTGAGTATCGAATGGAAACCATTCTGTACCTCTCCTAATTAAATCATCTCAATTGGTAAAACTCCGTTCTATTGTGAACAATTGTACAGAATTCAAACGGGACTGAAAGTAGAACAAAATGTCCAGATACGGTTTAAAACATTGGATCATTTTGGGCCAGCTGCTTAGTGTGGTCGTGAAACAAATTACGTAATTTGAGTTTTCAACAACTTTTTGCTGAAGATTAGGTGTAACTAACAAATATTGCGTCTTCTCCGACAGATTTCATCCTACGTATTAATCATTAGCAAAATGTTCCGTTTACCACATATAAAGTGTATCTTACATTCCACTTTTGCTGTCAAAGCTTGAAGTCGATGTGCTGGTTTCACTGGAAGTGGAATCGTGAACACCGCAATCGACAAAGTGAATGTGCGATTTAAACCTTGGTTTTATTTTAAATTTAACTGTTGTTACTTGCGAGTGATGAATGAATGTGTTGTGATTAATTACATATTGTTATACGAGACCAAACATATCTCGTCAACCTGAAGTTTGCACAATTGGTTTGATTCATTGATGTAATTAGATATTTTGTAATGGGCCCAAAGCTGTGGTACAACTGATAAAGTGACAAGTCGATGACTTGTTGAAAGTAAACTGGAGTAACTATTCTGCTCTCACTTTTTGAACCTGAAGTCACGTGATGGGACATAACTTTTTCCTGAGTTGACTGATGCGCGGACTTCGAACGGTAGATTGGGACAGAACGGGTAACTCCAAAAGAATTACTAATGTGGTTTGTCACCAAAAAGCCGGTGTCAGGTGTTCAAGACACCCTTGTCTTTGTGAATAATCCCCTGAATATCTTACTGAACACGGAATTGCTGGGTACTGGATTCATGTTGTGAATTTATCAAGCTACCGGAGTGGCTTCTTTGCTCAGCGACAGAACACATGCTACATTAAGCTATGTGGCTCCTGGCGCTGGTTCAAATCCAGCTGAGATCCGGATTTTCCACAGTTTAGTCTATTAATGAGAGAGAGTGTGTTTTGCCACTCACCAGTACAGGTATTTGTAATAAACATCACACTTATGTTGTTACTGTCATAAATAGAAGCTAAGGGATTAGAAGCATACAACTGAAAAGTAAAACAATTGGATGTGTCATCTGAATTTGGCGATTGCTGATGGTAGATAGTTCCGTGTGAACAGTGTTGGTATCGTGTTTGCTGCCCAACCCTTTCTTAGATGATTTCTAATGTATATGATAAAATTACCCATAGTGGCAGTTTACTAAGTGAATAGCATAATACTAGCTTTTTTGTTTCGGTGGTACTTTTGATTTTAACAAGTCAAAGTGGCCGAGTGGTGACTGCAGGTGTCATCTTGCTAGAGATGATACTTCACTGACAAAGTGGTGATCACCCTAATTAACATATCGGTAACGGCAACTTGAGGTGCGGTTGGTATCAACTGTCAACTCCTATTTTGTAAGTCGGGAAGTTTCACTGGTCTTACTTGCTTCCGGAAAATAAGTCTTAGCTAAAAGCATCGTTCAGAATGAATAATATTGTGTACTGGCCCTGGAACCCGAATATGCAATAATTTGCGTGGAAAGTTTTCCAAACGGTCTTGTAATCACTAGATTGTAGTTCTGAAGGACAAGAGAGTTTGCAGGACTTCGTAATAAGACATGTATCGGTATTTTTTTGAGAAAGATCGGCTTGTGCTCGATAAATATGGAGGCTGCTGATTACCATGTTGTTGCCAAGATATCTTTTGTGTCGATTGTCGCCTTGACCTATGATTTGCATCCATATGTTGCATTCGTCAGTAGTTTACTGCCAGCCTGGTTTTGCGTAGATTAGTAACACAGATAAACACAAAGAATATGGATGCTTCTGTATCGGAACGGAAGAGAAAAGTTGCAACGACTGAGTTATCGTTTCTTTTGTATCACGCGGGTTCCGCTTTAAAAAGTGACCTCAAACCACAAGAGCTGAATGTGACTGACGGATATAGGGTTGACTGTTTTTTTTTGGTCACAAAAACAACTTTTGTTCTGGCGATTGTGGAAAAGTGGAACCGAAAACGTTTACAGAAATAGTTTGACGTACATTTGCCCGCAGTCACATAACAAGTAGTTTGGATACCGTCTGATTACCGAAACGAAATATATCGACAATCCTGACACAACCTTCCACCGTGTTGCTGGTTGATAGACCTCCTTACAAGTGAAAAATTGCGAAATCGCTATTCTACAAAGCATCATTTAAAACTGAAAGCTGACGTTCTTATTCACGAGTACACGTTTGTTGGTTGTTTGTAACCCGTTGCATACAAACTATAAATGGAGCTGCCTACATGCAAAATTGAGATGAATGATCCAGTTTTCAACTCACCACTGGATTTATGCATAATGATGGTACAATTTTGGGGACACCTTTGATAACCCGTTGTCACCAGCAACTTATCAGGCTCTTAAGGCCTAGATTAAAACCAGTGCGGTTGAAACCAATTTATGGTTGCGTTTAACCCTGCTCTGGAGTGAATAGTAAGAACAACCTGAGTAACTTCCTTGGCAAGTATCAAAACAGTCTAAGCCCTAACTTGATTTTTGTCTTCATTCAACGTGACCCAGCCATCCTATCCAGCCCGGCATAATTTCCGCACAGTCTTTTGCCCTGTCCATTGATTAAGGACCGTACTGCATTTTTAGATACTTTCTGGATAACTTTTCAATAGCCCGTGTTGAAAAACATTCATACACGAACGTGTGTATCAACTGAAAATGCACGGTATCGGTCCCGCTTTGACTTCATCACTTACCACCGAGAAATTTCCGCCCACTTCCACGGATAATTTACACATTCAGAACCCCATCTTCTTCCCTGAACTAAACGTGAGTAAAACGGAAGCTGCAGGTAAGATCATCACTCCCATAAACAGTAACACTCCTTACAATTCTGTTGTAGATAGATATAATAGTTTGGAATTGACAGACGAACAGTCCAAATTACATTATCCGACGCAAAATACTGTGCAGCAGCGATTGCAAAACGAGCCGACGCATCAACTCATGAGCCAAACGCCGTTAAACGCAATGCAGTATGCACCAACTCATCAGCAGCAACAGCAACAAAAGCCCCATCTATCAGTTCAAACTGCCACATCGTCATTTGGCTGCGGTTGCTGGACGGCCGTAAATCTGGCGCTGGCATTTGCTCTTATTGGTCTTGTTGTTGGCTTGTACGTACGTAACAGGACATTAGAAATTCGACTGGCATCTGTAGAACAGCTGGTTGGTATCAAGTTCCAAGAGGAAGTCGAAGCAACTGAAGCTGTGAAAACTACAAGCGAATCTAGTAGATTCCGAGAAATCACAAGCAAATGGCCATCACTGAATGTAAGTAGAAGGTTTTTTAAATAGCTTTCAACTACTAACCCGATAAATTGAGCACAAAAAAACATTCGCTCAATCATTTCCTGTGTTTTAACATTGAGTAGTAGTAAGGGCGTTCACATCTTCCAACAGTCAAAAGTACACAGAACAATACCGAAATATTTTTCACACGTACTACCCACACACGCAATTGTTTCATTAAAAGGTTAATAGCCGGTTATCCTGTTGATGAGCCTAAACAGCATAAGTGTATTTTGTTGATGGTATGGTAATTCTTACATAGTTTGCAAAGCCAACACTTCCACTTTTTGTGATCACTGATCATACAGGGGGAAAATATTGATCGTCGCATTCAATGCCAATAAAACAACGTTTCAGTTAGGTGATAAAAGTGAATAAATAACATAATTTACAGTGCTTCTGCGTCACTAATGAGAGTTGCGTCCAGTTAATTCTATTGAAAAAGTTCAGTGGGAATTACTGAACGAACAAATCGCACGTTGGATGATTAGAATGGTGCACATTAATCACCATCTTCTGGATCAAAAGAGTTCTGAATTTTGACGATCAACTTAATTATCAAAACCCTGGTCCATCGACTGCCACTCACGTCACTAATAAAATTGGTAAAAAGCACACTATTCAACGAAATAAACTGAAGCTTCTCGTAGTGGTGACAAACTTCCTTGACGATTATCCGCCTGATAAAAGTTGTTTCGTAGAAGAGCAAGGAGTAATGTGTATATATCGTTCGGGTTTTATCGCAAACCCTTGATACATTTTCACTATTCGCAACAGAGTATGATTATCGACAGAGCAAATTTTATTAGGACCAGTAACAACCAGTTGAACACTACTGGTGATTGCCGGTATTGGTCAAGCCTATACTTTGGCTGTACTTAACAGTCAACGGCATATTTTTTGTTTTGAACGGACAGAATCCCTTATTTGACCCATGTCTGTACTCCTCAGCGGTAGATAGTTTTGTTTGATTGAAGTTTTCCAGCTTACGATAGACGTACATCGCTAGTACCAGTTTCGAGTTTACTTTAAACAAAGTGAGCTGATGGAAGAAGTTACTTTCGTAATTCAATTTGTTGAGCATTTATGCTTACAGACTAGTGAATCTCCGTTTTTGCTAATGGCTGCAAAATAAATCGTGTATCTCCTACGTATCTACGTGCGTCATATTCTGGTACTCAAAATGCTTACAGTTCATTTTTTACGTAGTGTAGTGCGACAAGTTTTATTATATTCTCAACTCAAGAATCGCGGATACTCAGATCCTCATGCACAAGAACGTAGATTTATCTATGAGAAAAACAGAACTAATACCCAGGCGGTCCCTCTGAGAATCTTTCGCATTATTTTTCCGGTAGGAACGCACGGAAGTTCGTGTAAATGCAGTCAGCTGATAATTTCACAGGTACCGTGTATAGCATTAAGTGAAAATATAGCGAAAATACATTATTTGCATTATTTATGAGTACAAGTAAGTGCCTTCGAATTCCACTTTTTAGGTGGAGTCGTTCAAGCAAGTGTGCCGCAGTTTCTCCATCGACTGCAACGAGATGAAATTTTACGAGGGTAAACCAGGCAATCCAGGTTAGCGCACATAGTTTCAAGCCGTCTAGGTGACATATCAGGACCCCCGAGCTATAAACTGTTGTGAATCGGCAAGAAACTTACATTATTTTTGGAATGAATGTGCACGTGATCGTCTTAAATCTGTTTTGTTTAGTTCGTATTGTAAATAGATTAATCACAAGCCAATTATCACCGAACCAAAACGGTATGCCCAGTTTATCACTTCACATCGGGTTGAATAACCGAACAACGTGGTCGTTTATCAGCGACATTTAGGAAGTTTTGGTCAATTTGTAGGAAAGTAAAAATGCATTAGCCATAGTCACTGAGTCCGTGTATATCATCTTAATGTTTGTTGCATCAAGCGGTATATACCGAAAATACCAACGGTTGGATGAAACCAAGAGGTGGTTAGGCCACTAAAACCATATAGGTCTTACTGGTTCTCTTGGGTAAAATCTACTGATTTTACCCGTTTAGTTGGGGCTTCGGATTACTGAAATCATCGGTTAGACTTAATATGAGACGTCACAACGGATGGCTCGTTTCCGTCAGCTTCATTTCTTCCTCTACTAGCCAAGCAATCCTAACTTATTCCTTCCTCTGAATTATCTCTCAACACTGAAATTGTGAGCGAAGATCTGAACCACAGGACCATCTAGTCTAGCTCATGGTTCATACACACGTGTATATGCACAATTTTGTTGATATTGACGTGTTCGATTTGAATAAGTTAACTTTCCTCAGTGTTCGGCAGTCGGTTCTATGTATTTGATTCACACATTCCACTTCAACTAAAAAACTAATGTAAAAATGGAGATAAACTCAGACATCCATGAAACGTTGAAAATATTACGGTAATTTCCGTGACTAACTTCGGATAGTCTGCCGTTACCGTAAACTTGCGTTGGTAAGTTGTAGAAAAATCGGAATGTTCATTCACTTTCACTTGATCATTTTGGCCAAATGGTTCTCGTAATATTTTAAATCTTATCTGATTCAAGTTACTTTTTCCAAATATTCATTTCCAAGCCTACTGATAGTAAAATGACAATGACAATGCGCAGTGGTTTAAGGCGAAATTAGTTGATCTTGAACATCAGTATCGCACAAACAGTTCCAGACAAAAATGTGGGCTCACACCAAAACACATTGGTGCTTTGGAGGAGCTTAGAAGGAACGACGCGTTGGTGATTTTGCATCCGGATAAGGGGTCAGGAGCAGTATTACTTGACAGATCGAGTTATATAGAAAAAATGTTGCCTAATTTGAATGATCGTTCCAAATTCGTTGCTGATGATACTCCTGATATTCCCATCGAGTTCGAACAAAGAATATCAAAAGAATTAAAACTTTTGCAACAAATGAACTTAATCAACTCAACAACAGCGGAGGCATTACGACCCAGAGGCTCTCGTACGCCTCAGCTTTATGGATTGCCCAAGCTTCACTAGGACAATGTGCCATTGCGACCAGTTTTGTAGTTGTCCAACTCACCCCAACATAAGCTAGCAAAGTGGCTGGTTAGGATATTAGAACCAGTGAAACAGTCAATGTGCAAACATTCGCTGAAAGACAGCTTCCAGCTTGCTGAAATTCTCGACAAGGTCAATCTTCATGAGAAAGATATGACTAGCATGGATATCAATTCGTTATTCACAAACGTACCGCTACATGAAACTATTCGCATCATATGTGATTATGTCAATGCGAATCAACTGGAATTACCCATTCCAACGACTGAACTCGAACGCCTCCTTCTTTTATGTACATCGAATGTAAAATTCTACCTCCAACACATAGGCTATAGACAAATTGATGGCGTAGCCATGGGAAGTCCATTAGGACCTATCTTGGCTGATATTTTTATGGCCCATCTGGAAAATCAGGTTCCAGGCACCATCTCTAAAACAGATTTATTTCTCCGATACGTGGATGATATGCTAGTTGTGGCTGATAGTACAGAACATGCTGAAGAAGTTCTGACAGCATTCAACGGACTGCACGCTAACATTACATTAAACTCTGAACATGAATGTAACGATTCCCTTCCGTTCTTAGATATCCGCCTTACTCGAAGGACTGATGGTTCAGTGCAACGTTCAGTTTATCGCAAATGCACTTGGAATGGCCAATACTTACACTTTAACAGCTTCGTGCCAAGGCATTATAAAACAGGCCTCATCAAAACGAGCCAGAAAGATTTGCACTCAGGACACAATTCTGAGTGAACTGCAGCTAATTAACCAGGTTCTCTTGGACAAGGGGTACCCGCAATCACTTATCTCCAAGTTTGCTAAAGAAGTGCCGCAAGAGCAAACGTTGATGGGGGTACCAAAGATGAAGGCCTTTCTACAACTACCGTTCAAAGGGGATGATGTCAGACGTTGCTACAACGCCGATTGAAAGCCGCTGTATTACGGACGTACAACGCCGCAGAGCTCGTGTTAACCTACACCACAAAACGAATTCCTGTTCCATCTCTAAACCTCAGATACCTCCGTTCGCCAGATCCCATATCATTTACCGATTTTCATGTAGTTGCCAGGTCGACTACATTGGCATGACGAACGGCAGCTGAAGTTTCGGATCTCGGAGCACATCCCAGCATGGGTGAGGAAACATGTGCGCAGATGCATACCGATACCCATGTGTGCACCAGCAACCGGCACGCAAACCACGGCATCGGCGATCGCTCGTCACCTCCTGGAGAGCCATCACCAGGTGGACCCCACGCAGCATTACAGTTGTTTATGCAACTGATAAGCCCCGATTGTTACGATATGCTGAGGCAGTTGTCTGAGACGTTGGTGTCCACTCTGTGGTGCAGAAAGATTCTTTGTTTAGTTAGCACTCCCATGTAATGATGTTAGTGACAGGATGAGCGTAACAGATCCACCGTGTGTTTCCCTTATATGTCTAGTTTCACATTTGACCCCTGTTTTCCGCTCTATAATCTCCTGTTCTGTAGTACGCACTTGATAATATGCAGAGAAATTTGCCAGGCCATAAGTCGTGCGCATTTACGTTTTTGACTGCTCTACTAAAATTTGTTTCGGGAAAATGCTGCTTCACATAAAAAAACATCAGTTTAATTGAGCGATTATTTAGTAATCCTAGTTACCGTTGAACAACAATTTGTTCGGTTGGTAAAACAAGGTAAGATGAATTCTTACTGGTCATAATTGGTTTGTTGCAAAACCTCCAAAATTACTTCTGCAACTGAGTCTTAACCAGTAGTCACTGAAACAACTTCCTCCATGTTTAAAACATTCCTTTATCTGTGTAGCGTACCCACAAAATACAAAGTGGGACTGTGACTGAAGGAAACTCCAGGACGTTATAGGGTAGACGAAATTTTCCCAGATTATCATAGGAATCAATTCAGATGAGTTTTTGTTTCACATCTACCTGGAAAAGAGAAAACATTCGAAGTTTACGGCTATTCACACAGGGTAACATAGATGAACACACTTAGTTACATATTAACATAAAAGTTCTCTGTATCTGACAAAGTTGCTTCGTAATTTGCTTAATCATTTCTGACCAGAAATCACACAATCTGAGTAGAAGAACATTCGCTTCGCAGAAATGCATCGGTCAGGGAACAAATACTAAACTTCCAGGTTCTGGACGTAACCTCGTAACTTATATATATATAGGTCCGCACTGCTGAACAATATGCAAAGAAAAACGTACCTAATTTGAGTGAAGAAGCGTCTATTAAACAACGGAGCACATTAAGTATAGATGCATCAGTATTTAGGAAAATGTGTGATGTATCAAAATTTCAGACGCTTCGGTAACTGGCACTCTGGGAGGTCAGCATCATTAATAATATTTGAAAAGCTGTTGCACATGACTATATATTTCAAGAGGCGAATAGAGATGAAAAACAAGCAAAACTTTCCACAGAAGCTGTGAAATCATAGACGATCAGTTGATTGTAATTATGAACGATTAGGTATGACGAACTAATGAACTACTACTGAAACAGCCCCTGACCGTGAAAAACGCCCAACACTAATGCGCAAGATGTCTGCAACGAAGTTTCGATTGCGCTCCATCGTTTACTTTTACGAATATATTGTGCACAACAAACGCTGGAAGATGTGCCGTAAGGCAAAGCAGTCCGATTTCGTCATTGTCCGTCAGTCAGGCGACTATAACGGCAGTACTGTAGTGCAAGTGGAAGACATTCAGTGATGACGGTCGTAAAAGTGAAACACTATAACTGAATAGCTGTAGGTTATGAGAGCATTACGAGTCTGAATGGTGTGAAACTTATGATATAGACAGCATACTTATGCAAACGAAACAGCACTGGGAGAGCGTTCAACGAGTCAAACCGATTAAAAAATGGTACAGGGTAGTTAAACAAATAATTGGGGAAACAGCCAGTCAATAGATCATATGAATACTGTACGTGTCTAAAGATACCGGTTTTGAGAACGTATACGGACAGTGGTTTAAAAATGCAGAGCAAGGATTATGTTTATACCAGATCAACAACATCTAGCTGTCTTCGTGCGTACACACTGCGATTCAGTTGATGTATCACTACGGCCTTCCCGGTATGAAGTACCTGTTCCAGTTTGGCTTGGGAGAGCACCATAAAGACGGTTTTTAGTTCCACCGAAACGATCGGTCTGTAAGAATTGCTACATTGTGATAGTCGCTGCATAGGTAACTTTCGAATTACACACGTGGGTACAGGTTACATGGTGCTCTATAGTTCCCCTGCCACATCTGTTCTCATGGATGCAATCAAATAGGTGGGCAACATTTGAATGAACGAATAAAGAGAAATATTTTTGAGTGCATTTGGAACTCATCTTTCCTACAAAGACCGACAGAGAGGTGTGAATGTACTTGGTTGCTGCAAGTAAAAGTCATTCATTCAAAACTGGAGTACTGGAAGATTTAAAAAGCAAAACAAAGTGAACAGGTGTACGAGGAACATTGATGACAGTAACCGATGTAGATTGCAGATGGGATAGTTTGGACTAATCCCTTTTATGTACACACTTCTCTACTAGCGTCTGGTTTAGCAACATCAGCTAGTTCTTCAGTTTGGATAAAACCTCCATACGTCGAACTCTTTGAAACGGAATCCTGGCAAATCCATGTTTGAGCAAAACAGTTAGAATGCGAAAACTGGCACTTCGTATTGACTCGTCAGTACCAAACTTACGATAGCATGGATCGGCTTTTTCATTGCAAACAATTAAGGGGGTTGATAATCAATAAGCGGGTTATGATAGATCACTAAGTCCAGGTGAGGGTCCGGTTCACGACCAGCTGTTTCTGTACACAAAGAGCCGGCTTGAGGCGATTGATTGCGACCGCTTGAGAAAACCTAAGGAATGTTGAACTGGAATGGCGTAACAAGATTCTCAACGCACAAGCTGGATCGATATTGTGTACAGAAACAGCTGGTCGTGAACCGGACCCTCACCTGGACTTAGTGATCTATCATAACCCGCTTATTGATTATCAACCCCCTTAATTGTTTGCAATGAAAAAGCCGATCCATGCTATCGTAAGTTTGGTACTGACGAGTCAATACGAAGTGCCAGTTTTCGCATTCTAACTGTTTTGCTCAAACTTTTGAAGGAAACTAATTGTTTCAAATTCCCGTTTGTTCAGTTATTACAAGGCTACTGAATTCCGGATATTGTCCGGCTCATATGTGCATGTGATGCACACGTCAAGACAGCAAAATGCTTCGAACCGAGAGACCACGGTTTTGTTCACGTTCGGGATGCAAGCCGCTCAACAGCTGGCGCAAACCTGTTACTTTCTACTGAGTGCGGAATACAGCAAAAATACCACCTATTTATCATCCGCAACGCCCTGAATCGTAGTCGACAGTGTACGTGCTGTATAACCCACAAATGTGCTAGTCAACACTGATCCCAGTGGACTTTCCAATACAGCAAAATTTGCCTACGAAAAACGCCGTTGGTCACAAACTGGATATCGTATATACACATTGCAGATAACCTTCAGAAGACACTGATAAGAATGCCAAGTACTGGAATAGTATCAATGCTTTTAATGCAAACGTTAGTTATGACCTCACTAAGCGCCACTGTAGTTAGGTGACACTTTGGAGGAGCGGTTGATCGAAAATTCATTCCGCGCGTAGACTTTTAAGTGCTTGGCTGAGTTGGCGCTCAAATTTCTTCACACGATTGGTTTCATCGGCGTCCGTGACGGACTTTCAGACACCGGATACAGTGCTATGAATTACACTGGTATAATCTGTGATTTGGTGGCACAGTCCATACTAATGACAAAACATTCAGTTCTGTATTTTCACACAATCCTTTGGGTCTACGTGTTTTCTTTGCTTAACTGATATTGCTAACCGGTTGTTCTTTGTTATCACCTATTAACTCGATGGACCAAACTAGATACGAGGAAAGTGGATGAAGATCATGATGATAAACTGGCCGTATAGACATTCAGGTTATATTAGTACTTCCCTAATCAATTTGACAAAAATGAAGCTGATATTACTGACAAATTGATGGTCATCAAGAAGGTGCTAAATACGTTACCCAAAGTCAGTGTTACTGAATGCTTGGGTGAACCCTGAGGTTTAAGTTCAAGGCCCTTATCGAACATTACCAGAAGCAATTATTCATCCTAACCTAGTCAGTCCATGGATGCTACAGTTTGTGCAAACATCAGTTAAAACAACTAACGTAAATAACATTAAACGGTTTAACGGTTTGTAATGTATTCTTTTATGCGAAACATTGGACAAAGCTAAAACCTTCTGTTTACTTTATATCTAAATGGCTTACGAGACTCTTCATTATATCGGTATCCTTCTCTAAGTAAATAGTGGGCTTTTAAATCATGTTTACCTTGTGAAAATGGTGTGCCTACTGTGGTACTTCCCATTTTTTCGTCTACTAAAAGGTCTGCAGCTTTGAAGTGGGTTGACATTCCCCTGATTGGTTAAAAGTGAGAGTCAAATAATTACAGGGCAGAGTAATTGATATGTTTCGTTGAATGCAACACTGTTCTGGATTGATGACATATTCCGTACATTAAGTACTGCGTTTATCAGCGAGCCAGCTTATTGCGACAAACGAGGTTCAGGCAGTACGAACAAATACCCTATGACGAATGATATTTAAACGGCCGCTAAGCGATCGCGTATGCTCATAGCCAGCGTGGAAATCGCTGGTTTTTATATAAGTTTCTTATGCTTGAGTATAGTTGAAGCTGATCATGAATTACATGCTTAACCCAACCCAAATGATACAAACACAGTTAGTTGGGGGTAGCTGGAAAATATTCACGTGATCACAGACATTACAATTACCAAAAAGTTGAGGATTGATCCAAAAGCCGGGAATGTATTTGATACAGACCAAACTCTACTTACGCTGGATTGTAACTTGTTCATTAATATAGGCACCATACTCGAGGTTTTCTTGCATCAAAGCTTAGCATTACCACTTATCCATGCTACTACCCGGGTTTGAATTCCGGTCTAATTCTTACAAAGCAGCCATGTTGATCACAGGGTTACTGAACTCCTAATAATCATGGCTAACTTATCATGTTTGGATTTCCAACCACATTAGCTTTTGAACAGGGCTCAGATTGCTATTCAACTTATATTTAGAAAAGCACCCCTGCCAGAAACAAAATTTTACTAATAAATTTAAAAGAAACTTAACTGCTAGGAACCTGGTCTGCAACTAATTTCGAACCAGCGTCAGAAACAGCATGTCCAAACGCAGCAGACGCTTTGCCAGCATCTGACCTACGGAGCCACACCTGAAGTTCAAAAGTCCCACATATGGGCGCAGTTGCCAACCGACCCTCTGTGTCATATGGGATCCAACTGTGAAACTTTTGTGCTTCCGGCGTGGGTTCATAGCTCACCTGGTAGAGCATTTGCAACGTTTGGGGAATGCCGTTTCTGCTGCTGATTTAAATATGGCCAGAGCCTAGAAGTTGGGCAATTTAGTTTCGTCTAATTTATCAGATATGCCACACTAATTACTAGTTACCAGTGAAAATAACCGAGTTATTGTAGACTGTTTTGGAAATAATCTCTCATTTCATCTTTACACGGCTTAGTTTTTAAACACGGTATTATTCGAGATGTTTATCAGTATAGGAACATTCAGTCGCCTGCTGCAATCGTTCGATCACCTCGTTCGTTGTAAAAAAAAATGTGAACACAAGACGTATAAGTTGCTGTGTTTTCTTCGTCACCTTACTACCTTCGCGCACATATTAATCCCATAGTCGGTCTCTATAACATACTGTTCTCAGGCTTATTTAAGTAATTAGGGCTGTAAATACCTGTATTAATTCAAAAATCCATGTGCCAGCTCACTTCTCCTTATTTTCTGAGGATTGGTCGTACGCTGATGATTGAAGTCGTAAGTGCGACAGTAGTGATTCTCAGAGGATCCGTTGAATCACATCTGGGTTCTTATTTGTTGGGGGCACGTTTGCATATACAAAGAATAATTCTATTTCTACGGTTGGCGAGTAGGAGCTCTATAAAACACGTCACTGCAACTTACGGGGCGGTAAAGCACGTGCTCAGAGTAGGCTGGTGAACATAAGTGTACACAGTCTGGCGTTGGGAGTGTGTGATGTTGGTGCTTGTGTCTTTTGGCCTACATTGTCGATTAGGGTGTTGAACAGAAGTCCTAGGAAGAAATAAGAAACTGCTAATAAAAATCTACGAACAAATTAAGAAGAAAGAAGTCATCGAATAGCTAGTAGGTTATGGTAAGTAGTAGTAAAAGTTCGTGATCATGTATGTGAGGATATGGGTATGCTTGGAAAACGACGTCATAATTCCTCAATTAGTTTTTTTCAAATATATTTTGGGGTATCTGCTGTCTAATGGTAACGACTTGATCCCGAAAACCAGCAGTTGGTTGAGTTACGAAGAAAACGTTATTAAGCTGAGTCAGAAACTACGTTGACAATTATTATTATTATTATTATTATTATTATTATCACCATCATCATCATCATCAGATAGACGGGGACAATTGAATAACCTCATTTCCTCGGCGGTGTAAAGTGTGGCACATTAAGGTACGTGGCGGTAAACTCAACATTTCCAAGTCAAGCTGAATCGACACACTATTCGGTCCATTAGTAAGTCACTGTCAACGTTTTTCTAAACTGAAACAGTTCGGTACATCGACGTCCATCTAACTTACGGAAATCTTGTAAATCTGAATTCTTTCGGTATCATCTAACTATGAGGGTATTCTAAACAGAACAATCATATTTGATTGACAATCAAGACTCATATTAGGTTCACGTTCAAAACCTCAATGACCAACCAATGTCAATTTGAAAAATTCCACTGGGAGATTTCAAACTAAGAAGACGTTCTGATTGTACGTGCGGCTACCTGACTTTTGGGCACGATCAAATGTCTATGAACTTAATTGGCGGCTCACATAAACGAAAGAGATGTACAGATTGAGCATCACCCACAATTGATCGCAGCTGTCGCATTCCCATAGACATTGCAGTCGGCCGGTTTGGAACTGCACAAGCACTAGACTGCAGTCTCGCTCTCATTAGAGGCTGATCAGTAGTGCATATCCTTGCACTGCCGCAATAGAACTCCGGCCATGCTTGATGACAGGCAACCGTGTTCACCACTTCGCCATTCACCTCACATTAGGCACGACCGAATTTCATATGTGAACGCTCAACCACTTTCGCTTGTCAGTAATGATCCGGTTGCCCGATCGTCTCGATGCAGACACAGTTACTGTTTGTCAACTCTCCGATGTCCTCCCGATCATTACACATAAGCGAGAGTGGTTGAGCGTCACATATGATAATTCGGTCGTGCCTAATGTGAGTGATAGGCGCAATGGTGAACACGGTTGCTGTTCATCAAGATGGCCGGAGTTCTATTGGCGCAGTGGCAAGGATATGCAATACTGACGAGCTCTAATGAGAGCGAGACTGCAGTCTAGTGCTTGTGCAGTTCCAAACCGTCCGACGGCAATGTCTATGGAATGCGACAGTCGATCAATTGTGGTATGTTCAACTTGGATTGACAATCCCGACACTGATCATGATCTGAAATATCGGCTAGCGGATTCATGAGATCGTGCATTTCGACCCGTGTAGGAAGTCGTAATCCGGTTATCGACTGGAGTCAACAGACAGTAACTGCGTCTGCTATCGAGACGATCGGGCAACCGGATCATTACTAAGCAAAGTGAAGCGTTCACATATGATAATTCGGTCGTGCCTAATGTGAGGTGAAGGCGCAGTGGTGAACACGGTTGCCTGTCATCAAAGCATGGCCGGAGTTCTATTGGCGGCAGTGGCAAGGATTGCACTACTGACGAGCCTAATGAGAGCGAGACTGCAGTCTAGTGCTTGTGCAGTTCCAAACCGGCCGACTGCAAAGTCTATGGGATGCGACAGCTCGATCAAATGTGGGTGATGTTCAACTTGAGATTGACCAAATCCCGACACTGATCAGTGATCTGAAATATCGGCTAGCGGGATTCATGAATCGTGCATTTCGACCTGTGTAGGAAGTCGTAATCGCGGTTATCGACTGGAGTCAACAGACAGTAACTGCGTCTGCTATCGAGACGATCGGGCAACCGGATCATTACTGACAAGCGAAAGTGGTTGAGCGTTCACATATGATAATTCGGTCGTGCCTAATGTGAGGTGAATGCGCAGTGGTGAACACGGTTGCCTGCTCATCAAAGCATGGCCGGATCTATTGGCGCAGTGGCAAGGATATGCAATACTGACAACTCTATGAGAGCGAGACTGCATTTAGTGCTTGTGCAGTCCAACGCCGATCAATGTCTATGGGAATGCGACAGCTGCGATCAATTGTGGGTGATGCTCAATCTCTATGTAAACCAAATTGCCCACTACTCATCAGAAAACAGAAGTAGCCAGGATACTATTCACCTACCTCTAATCTTGTGTAAAAAATTTGTGACAACACTTATCACCTGGGACAACTCTGCAACTTATCTAGCAGAATAGGCAGATTCTCTTCAGTAGCAAACCGTAGTACTCCATAATTCTGAAATTATGGAGAATCAGTCTACCTTCAAAACAGTTACTGGAATTTTCAGTTCGAACCTAGTCCTTAAATTGCAGTTGAGTTCAACTTTATCCTGTGTTCATAAACCTATCATAAGTTATCTTTTCTGTAGCTTATGGGGATCACACCTGTCTAAATATTCGAAGGTCTGACATTCACTCAATTTTCTGTTGAACTTAGAAAGCAAGGTTGCCGTTTGCACTCGTAGTAACTTTATTACTAACCAATATTAACAGTCCGCCAAATTTTGCATTGCTGCAAGGGTTTTATTTCATAGCATTCCAGACGGAGGGCGCTCTCTTGCGGGTTTTACCTTAGAAAGCTCATGATTTTTGTGTATTCCTAAGTAGAAGAAAATATATAACGTCCTTCCTGATAAGCTTCCAGATAAACCAACTGTGGTTGGCCACCAAGGGGATGCTGTAGACAGAGATTTATTTAGAATCACAAAATATTCACTTTCACTTGCAAGCTTTTCGCGAAGGTACTGGCTGGCTTCTGCTTCACTGTTCACCAAAATCTGAAGTTGCTGTTTCTGTTAAGCAGATATATATTTAACGTACGTTCTGACTAAGCGGATTTGAGATCAGCCCTAAAGTTATCTGTGACACACTTTGTCTGATAAGATTTTCTTTGGAATCCTTAATTTATGAGTTTATTCACATCAGTGTTACAAATTTCCATTGCGCGGTCTTATAATTGCTCTCCAAAACAATGCGCCTCACTGATGCAAATTATTTGTGCACTTTCAAACAATTTCTTACCGGTAGTTGGACTCATGAACTGGAAACTATTCTCAATAGAACTATGCCGACAAGTTCCGTTCGACAGAACGCTTCTCACAACTGTATCTAAAAGTATATAAGCTATACGTAGTAGTAAACTGTTATTTTATATCCCCAAAATATTGTACGGTCGTCTTAGAGTGAATCCATTAGGAATGTTCACTTTTGGAGGCTGGATATTTACTGTCAAATAATTCCATAAATTAAGTTGCTTTTATTTTCAAGCGAAAACTAATGTATCCTTATATTCTGAAGGTAAAAAGTGGTTACTTTACACTACTGTCCGGCCTTCGACTGTGCCTCATACTTCAAAATGTGCACCTGTTCTAACAGAGCTTGTCGACCACAAAACGACCGTGGAACTCCAAGGCATGTGTGTACTTGTGTCCGATTTGTCTCCGGTGGGGGGATTTATCGAAACGGATTAGTACAAAATGGACATAAATTTGCTATCTGTCGGCCTCATACTGCTACATCCTGGCCCGTAAAACTATTCAAAACTCCATCCTGACGTGTGCCTCGACAAACAGGCAAAGTGATATTTCATCAAAGCAGAACTATGTTTTTGTGAAAAAGGAATGCAGTAGTATGGACAAACGCATAGTGGGACCAAGAATTTAGGGGGAAAGGTGATGACGAAACAGGTTAGATTTGGCGAGTTAACGGATAAAACGGATCAAGTTCTAAGAGAAACCAATTCCTAAATTTGCAACTACGAGTATTTGTTTTCTGGCCAATCAAGTAAAATGTTATGGACTCGACTGTAATGAGACACATGCAGACTGGATATTAAGGCAGGCGAATAGTAGCCAAATGGAGTTTATTTCGAGCAAGGTTTACCGAACAAAAGGTGGACTTACTTTGAATATGTATGATTCTAAAACGTATTTCTGAGGGCCAAATACAGCGTGGAACGCATAGCTTAATATTATGCACTGTAAAGCAACCTAAAGGCGTGATGTAAAAACACGATGAGTATGCTTGCTGATACCCGTGGCTAGTGTCCTACTGAAAACATTCGAGTTTCTTCTGCGTTCGGTAGAGGTATGCGCAAAATGCGATAGAAGATTAAATGCTGAACATAAATGTTCACACCCTCATGTTATTAGAGACATAGTTTTCGAACTAGAAGATTTCCATTGCATATCTGCTCGGAAGAACATGCAGAAATCCACCAACTTACAAAAATATGATGATTAAACAGTATTTTTCAAAACCCACTATTCAGTTTGTTCCGGTTTTTGTCTACGCTTATGTCGCCATTTGCACGCGTTTGATTATAACTGAACAGAACCAAATGCCCTACTAGTATCTCACATATCGTGTGCAGAAAACGATATCTTGGATTGACTTGACTTGACATAACAACAAAAATAAACTATAGCTTTTATGTCGCAGAAGTACGTAATTCTTATTCTCTCTACTGTGTAAACTGCTGGATTTACTCATGTACTGTTTTTGAATACTCACGGCTGGAGTAGTCGAGTTAAGTGTCACTAAACTTGGCGCGGGTAAGCATATTAACAACACTTCTTTGTTGACCAGGCAAAAGCTTATTTCTACGATGGATGTGTTTGCAACAAAGCTTTCTACTCTAAGGATTAAAGTTAATTTTCTCTCCAACATTTCCTGAGGGTGATTAGCGCTTTCGTTTAAGTTTACACTTGTTTTGTCCTTTAGATGCCATCGCGTTTCAATATGGTTAAGTAATGTGAAACTGTCTAGTGAAACGAGTACGTTGTGCAGCAAGGTTTTATTGGTTTGTTTGGCCACTTGCTGAGGAAGCAACAACTAAGATCTCATCTGAAATTTTCCAGATAAACTCTCATCATTTTAACACAACTTGTAAAGCATGGCAAATGATGGCATGTGAACAGTTGAAATCAATTTACTGTTAACGTGGGACCTGTTAACTTCTCAAAGGAGTTACCTAAAAAATCAATGCAGAATTGCACAATCTTATCTTTATAACATATCATCCGGTGTATTTGTTGTAGACGGGACTTTTATCATACCACTCCGTAAACTTAGTAAGCTTTGTACTAGTATCCGACTTGTTTATGTGCGAATATTGGGACCAAGCATTTGGGGGGGGATCATTTGAAGCTAGCCAGTTAGGCCGCTTGATAGAGATATTTAATTGTCACTTTATACGTCTTTCTCAGTTACGCATACGAATTCATAGCTTAACAGGTGTATGACAGCGCTCATGTACACAATTTTCGATTCCATTGACTGAGTTTTGAAAATTCGGTTCTAACATCAAGTGTGGCGCGTGATTAAGTGATTACCTGATTGTCTGACTGACGTTGCCTTGACAGCCTACTATTTATGATTGTTAACAGTTTATTCCATCGACCGAGTGTCTGGGTAGTCGTTTGCTGGCTAATATCTGGTTAGACAATTCTGCGAAATATTGGCTTTCAGAAAGGCACTTTGGCTCTTCTTCAATCAGGCTCCAACACTGTTGAAGCGCATTTACTCGACAAGTTTCTTGGTTACGATTTTGTGTAATTAAACCGTAAGAACAAATAGAGCGATGATTTAACGCAGTATTGGTGTTTTTCGAACTTATTTTTCATGCACCTACTCTACACATGTATTAACGATAGCATAGGCAACAGACGTTTAGTTCATTTTCTTAAGCCATGAGAGACTTACACATTAGAATATTTGAAAATTTGATGAACCAAGTTTCTGAGAATTTTTTAAAGATTTACATAAGAACTCACATCTCGCAGCTCCCGTTGTCTTATTCTGTCATCTTAGGTTGATATAGCTGGTATAGTTGATATAGCTGATATAGTTGTCATATAAATGTGATGTATTTAGCGTGATGATGAATCGTTTACAGATCCGGCCGGGCTATGCTGAACTCATTACCCGCGTCTCTCCAGGTTCAACCCAGTCAGACAGGCCAAAGGGGAGCAGCGACGAAACGCAGTTACACTCATAGGATTGTATGTCGCACTACTGACCGTAGGAGTGCTTAGGTAGTGAGGCACGATCTATGGGCATACAGCGGACTATTTTATAGTTGCGGCATTGCCTGTCTTCCGTATCAGGAAGAAGGGGGTTAGAAAAGGTACCCTCAAACAAGAGCACTCCGATCGCCCAACGGTTGACCGTTGACCGCCGGCGTATTATCCAATACGGTCGAAAAACATCTCATCACTGACAAGCCCGATGTAGCTTTGAATACATCCACTGCGCGCAGCAGTGCTGAGAATCAGACATCCATGTCTTATTCACTGCGCCCTCGGGCTAGGCAAGCCCTCAATGCCAAGTGAGTCAGACTTTTGAGTCATTGGCTCCGGGTGGGGTCCCCCAAGAAAACCCTGTATCCTGTTGTCTCGCAGGTCAGACTTTTGAGTCAGAGACTCGGGGTGGGTCCCTCAAGTCAACCCCTTCCGCGGATAAACGACGGGAGTATCAGAAGTTATCGTTCTCCCGACAGTGACCTTATTAACCAATACGACCTTCTCCTACTGTTTTATACCCCCATTTTTCTTCCGCTCTCCATGTGCCTCGGGCGATATTGTTTTCTAAGGCAAGACAACCGGTAAACATTGGCGCCTTCAATGTTCGCACTCTCCGACAAGTCGGTCAGCAAGCTGCTCTGGCTAGTATCTCTCAAGTCTGGGAGCTTGAATGTGTGCTCGGTGTCGGAGAGCGAGGTCTACGATTCTAGCACGTTATTCACTTGAACTCACTCTAGATATATGCGATTCAAGCGCTTCTCTCTCAGGGTTTCTGGTGACGCCGAAGCTGAAATCTGCGGCACAGCTGGGGTGGGAATCGCACTGAGTTCCAGAGCAGAGCAATGTTTGCTCGATTGGATCCCAGAAAAGTCGCTTGTGCGCTGTCAGACTCAATACATCGGTAAAGTCTGTCGACGCAAATCAGACAAGACGTTTAGTGTATTCTTTTTATCGGCGTACGCTCCAACAGACAGCTGTTCGGATGATACCAAGGAAGCGTTCTACGACGCCCTCGTTGAACCTCCTGAAACAAACAACACTCAAGACATCATCATAACTAGCGGGCGATTTGAATGCCCAGCTTGGTCGGCTTTCCCGGACGAGAGCGGCTGGGCGGTATGTTTGGTGTCCGGCACAACGCACTGACATGGTGACCGACTGCTGCGAGCTGTGTGCTCTCCCATGGTCTTCTATATTTTCGAGCACAGCATTCCAACAAAACAGAAGAAGCACTGTGTTACATGGAGAACCGCCGTGTGCTTTTCATCCGTGGACGCAGTTGGATCAATATAGTAGTCAGTTAACAGGTGGGCACACTCTGTTAAGGACTGTCGGTGCCTTTTGCAGCAACCACCTGGACTCGGACCATGCTGTTGTGCGTGCCCGTTTTGTTTTTATCAATTAACCAGAGGACACGCTCGTAAATGCAAAGTACCAAATTGGATTCGAGCGATGAGGGTGCATAAGAACGCTTACAGAAGGCGATTGGGTGGAACAAGTTTGCCAGTTCGAGTCAGGTAGAAAGATCCTAAGAACACACTGGGAACAAATCGCTGCAGCTATGAAATCATGCTGTGAAGAGGTAATGTTCCAGAAGGAGCTGTTCGGTTTGCGACAGAAATGGTTCCATCAACGTCGATAACCTCATGAACAAGTGTCGCACGATCCCACCTGGTTCGAATATGACAGGGCGACGAGTCGAGAATTTGATAACGCAAGCCTGACTAACAAGCTTGCGCAAAGACCGTGAACACTATTGGTCGAACAGTCGAAAGAGATGGAAAGGGCCTTTATCATCTGGAAATTGTTAGGAGGCTTTTCTTCCTGGATCCGTGGTTTGTACTGGCCGTCGATTTGTGTAAGTGAGACAATATGTGAAAATAGATGGTTTATCATTATCAACTATATCAAGTCGCGTCGATCTTGATAGATGGCGCGAAAGTTTCGAAGAAAGTTTCAGCTGGCTCAACCAGATTATGTGGACGAACGGGACCGAATGGTCAGTTTATTGCGGTCCAGAGGCGGACCCTCGGTCGGAAGCAGAAGTGGGTGCCTTTGAGCTCAAATGTGTTGAAGCGTAATAAGGCTCCTTGGGACCAGACCTGATCCCATCTTCCTCTGTTAGCAAGATGGCCGGGGGAGAAGGTTGATAGTCAGAATGATAACTCCGTCCGGACGATTTTGTGGGGAGAACTTGAAGAGGTCTCGCGATTGGTGCTTGTCAACAAGTAAAATTCCCGTTTTTCAAAAAGGGGTTACTCGAAGTCTAATGTGCAGCCACAAGAGGCATCCAGACTGTGGTATCTTGCATTCAAGTTACTCACTGGTCTCATTTTACGATCCGCATCAACTAAATCCAGAGAAAGCCAGATACTGAAGAAACAGGGCAGGATTCCGTGATTCAGTCGCGGCTGCGTTGACCACATTTTTTAACCTTGCGACGGATTTTGGAACATCGGCACTTCCTTGTAGGCGCCGACGGTCTTGGTCTTTTGGAATCTGAAGGCTGCTTTCGGATTTCAGTTGCCTCGTAACGTTCTCTGGAACTGTCCTTCTTCGCAAGGGAGTACAGAGAATTAATCGTTGATCTGTTGAGATCACTGTATGCTTCACATCTGCAAGCAGGGTGAGGGTTTTTTGGGCAGCTTCTCGAGAGTTCATCACTTTTCTAAGTAGGTTGTTTCCGTTCAAGGGTGGTCCGATTTTCCCCTTTTCCTGTTCAATTTTGTCATGAGACATTTTTAGAGGGTGCACTTAGGAAGTCCCAGTGGACTTGGTGTTGAAGCTTTCTTCTTCCTGGACTAGGTTGAGACCGATCTGGGTACGTCGGCGACATTGTCCCTTACTTAGCCCTCTGCTGAAGACATGCAGAACATGCTTGAACAAGTGAAATGACCGCGGCTGGTGTTTGTAATTGGTAATGCGGCATTCGATCGCACCTTCAAAGTGGCAAGTGTTACTTTCACGACTGGGGCAATATTCTATTCCTACTTTCCTTAATTTCGCAGGTATCCGCTTGAGAGCTGTGGACAAGTTTCACATACTTGGGTAGCATTATTCGTCAGCATTTTGTAATGTTTGCTGAGAGATATCAACGAGGGATACTCAAAGGACACGAGTTGCTTTGCCAGCCTGCGTCCATCTTGTGGCGTCGAAAAGACGTTCGATTTGTCGTGAAAGGAGAGTAATATAATCCTTGTTGTTGGTTTCTGTTTTTTTGCTATCCTATGGTTGTCCGGGAGACATGGCCTGCTCGAAAGGAAGATAATCAACCACAAAAGCTGCTTGTGAGTATATCACCACGTTTTGTCATTCCGCCAGTTAGCCAACGAAAATTAAGTGGACTGGATCGATGAGTAACGCGGCAGTTTCGCGGGCGCGTATTGGATACGCTCGGATATGCGACGATGATCGAGTCAACTAATACACATTGCAACAGACCTTGCGATGGTTAGGTTCACGTTCCTTCCGTAATGTCAGCTGTCGTTTAAGCCGTACGGGCTTATATGCTGAGACGCCAACAGTTTGGGGGTGAACAACGATGGCGGTCAAGCGGCAACGTGGTCACGAAATATGAGAATCCCTGACTGCTCCACTGAAGTAAATGGATAGGTGTCGCCTTGCTTGGATAGGGATCCTCGTGAATCACTCAACCGCTGTTGGAGACGCTAATCCGAGATTAGGCGGCGTTGTTCGCAGTCAATGGCGTACCTGCATTCCATACCATTTCTCGTTTTTTTGCTTAGACTTCCATTATTTTCAACCTTCTTAATACGTTTTCTTCTAGGATAATTCCACGTCACTGTTGGGGGGGCGGCAGCCACGAGCACAGTACTTGGTCAGGCTCATGGCTGATATGAGAGTGGATGATGATAGATGATGATGATGATGATGATGATGATTCCTGAAAGAGCTTGGATCGTACCATCAGTATACTTCATGTGACTACAATTGGGGAATTTTTCGAACGATAGTTGGATCTGTATTTGTACCAGCAAATTTCATGTTGATAACTTATTTTTCTATCCATCTTAATGCTGATTCATAAGTATCGATGACGCTATGGTGAGTACAGTATTTATCATCACTTCTTACCACTACAGTTGTCGGTCTGATGCGTTTCACATTATGATCAATTAACACTGGTTAAGATGTGGTAGTTTGAAGTCGATGCGTAAATTTTACCAGCGTGATTCCATTAGGATTGAAATTCATTTTTCCAACTATAGAATTATGATCATGCATATATATATATATATTGAATAAAAGCTCACACACTTAAATTTCTCTTTTAATCTTTACGTTTCTGTCATCTGGTCCTGAAGTTATTGCCCAACAACAGGGCTGATACAGAAAACCTAATTGCCAGTTTCCAGTGATTTTTTGTGCGAATATTGGTTTCTAGCTTGGGGATCCGATAGGATTCATTGCGATTAAACTTCTCAAAGAATGAAGTGATATCTGTTTCTGTGAAAAGTTTTGTTCTTCATATTCGGCCAATTTTTTCGAATTAAGTAAGTTCTGCTGATAAGTCTTTATAAATTATCACATTTTCACCTAACTCTCAGGACCACCGGGAGAGCCAGGAAGGCCTGGACCTCCGGGACTTCAAGGACCACAGGGTAAGCCAAACAGCTTAAGTTGTTTAATCAAGCTTTATGTACCACCCGTTTTAACTTAACTGGGAAAAGCAGCGGAACACTTTGTACTTAAAACTCTACGGCAAACCGAGTATTAAGCGCTTAATTTGGGTCAAGTCGGAAGAATCGTTGGACCCTGTACTTTAACGTGAAACTTGTCTTTTGTGATATGCACCTTTCTAATCATTCTTTCTGCTTTGGCTAACAAAAATACTTTTAAGTCATATGGTGAGACTCAGGACAATATTTCTGTTACCGTCTAGTTTGACCTCGGAAATCAAGAATATACCATCACTATTGCTTTACACACCCTGTTAACCAGCAGGAATTTCTTTATAGCACAACTTGTATATGTGGGTATACTTAGGACTGACTTTTAACAACAGAAGATGGAATAAGTCAGCCATCGGGCCTCTGGAACACTCAACCGAGTTGCGTAATATAAATTGTTCTGCAACGATCTGGGTTACGATTAGGGTTTAGTTATTCAGTAGACTGTATGCCCCTAACCGGGTGTGGCAAGCGAATCACAAATTCATGAATGAACAACAACCATCTTTCATACCAATCAGCGACTCCTTCTGAATGCAAAATTCTAACAATTCAACGAAATGAGCCGGAAGAAATGCCCCATGAAGGTCAGCCACAGCCAGGTTCCATCACAATACCTTCGAA
This sequence comes from Paragonimus kellicotti, assembly GCA_014220965.1. Classification (NCBI taxonomy): domain Eukaryota; kingdom Metazoa; phylum Platyhelminthes; class Trematoda; order Plagiorchiida; family Troglotrematidae; genus Paragonimus; species Paragonimus kellicotti. The sequence continues at coordinate 71,076 of LOND01000225.1, forward strand.
AGGAGGATTGCCATCCAAGGAAAACTGTGGCCGACGTGGTCACTATCCCGGAAATTTGTTCTGCAAGTCATAATCATTAAGAAGTCCATAGTACAGGATGGCATTTTCCATCAAAAGATTGCAAACTCCTGTTGACTTTAGTATCTCCTCACCAAATTACAGATTTATCGTTCAATGTTAATATTTTTCCACTTCAAAAATTGCTGGAAGGTTAGTGTTGTACAACCCATTTGCTTGGTGCAACACTGTACGGTTGTGGATAACTTAGAAGAGGCCCAACTTGGAAAAATCATGGCTCCGGTTGGATTTGAAGCAGTAAGAGAAACAATATACCAACACGTAGCAGGCGTTCTACAAGCTGAACTGTGAAGCCACGTCGGGAGCTAAACTATCATAGCACTTGCCGCGTTTGGGTGTACTGTTTCAGTCCCTGGTTCAAATCCAACCGAAGCCCTGATTCTTCCCACTTGTCTCTTTTAAATCATTAAATCTGCCACACTACTCATCAGTAGTTATGGATGAGACAGGAAAGGTTCTACTAGTCGTGAAAGCGGAATGAAACTGGCATCGAAGATAAAGACACTGCTTGTCAGTACAGTATTTCATGGTTGAATGGGACTTCACTGTTCAATGTGAAGGATCAGTTGGGGAAAAATTTCCATCTTCCGTTGCTTACCCGGGTTGCGGTGTTTAGAACCATAGTGCGTTGATGGGGTTTATACAATGTACAGCTGTAAATGAACAACGAGATTTCACAAAATTCCAAGATAACTTGTACAGTTTAACAGATGTAGAGAATGCGAGATGATTATCATTGTTCAGTCGTGTAATAAAAGTCACACATGTTAAATTGCTCAGTCTTTTAATCGGGCATAACCTAAAAAATCAGAAAACAATGTGCCACATAATGTTGGCTTGGAAAAAACGAGATTGTTATTCTCAAATGAGCAGGCAGATGAGAACTATCAATATAAACCTAATCCGTCATCTCGAAACTATCAGGTGATTGCAGAGCTGTAACAAAATACGTATTCAAAAAGTTGTTCGTGATCATGCATTCCTTTCAGTGTAAACAGTATTAAGCTAGTAGACTAGTAGACCGTTTTCATCCTAGAAATGCTAGGACTGCCGTAGAATTAGCTCTAAATTACGTCTTTCATGTACCTCATCTAAAACTTGTACTTAAATACCGATCCAGTCATGCAATTATAAAAAAGCAATCAACTCATCACTTTATACTGATTAACTGTCTGCACGATTCTTTTGTTATAAAATCAACCACAAAAATTTATCAGAGGATAGGGCTTACTGGTTGCATCAAAGATCGGTCAAATTTCGCGAAAACTTCGATTAATTAATTAGCAAAGGTTGTTTGATCTCTTTTCTTTTAGAACGACTTTATTGAATAACTCGCGATGAATGTCTGAGAAGCGACCTAAGCGGAACACTTTTTTATAACTCAATTTGGACAGGTCGAAATAACTAAATATGTCTCCTCGTCTCCTCGCTTGATTCGTACAAACATTTTTGTTATGTCTTCATGCCAAATTGGTAAAGGTGTCCGTCTATTAGGTACTACACCGCAGGGATGATGTTTTTTGAACATAGTATATAGCAGTACGTCTGATAGATCATCGTTTGTCAAGCACGCTCAACCAAAGCTTACTTCGTAATTTTCAGTTCATAACTGTACTACTGTACACATTATACGAGATGTCAAAAGCTCAAGCCAATCCCAGTGTTTGATTGACTATTGCGTAGTCTCAAAAATAAAGTCATCTGTTGAAAGAAAATTGGAAATACATCGAACAAGAACGATGGTTTCAACCGGATTTAGATAACTTTGCATAAACATGGCAGAAGCAACGTCAGCCAACACAGTTTTCAAGTGTAAAAGTTCGGCCGAATGATGTCAGTTGTACGAAAAATCATTTGAAGATGGACTTAATTCCTAGCGCATTTATTCGAGCATTATTTTGCACGCACAAGGTATCAGGACGGAAAAAAAGACCATTCGATGTTGTTGACCACAACTCCGGATTCCCTTATTTGCCAATTATATTAACGTAAACCTATTTCCAATCAAAATTGCAACTAATCTAAAATTGAATACTCTGTATCGACATTGGATACAATGTTGAAGCAAACTAACGTCGAACATTGAAACGACAGTGAAAATATTCCAGGATAACTACTAAAGGACATATGGGATGTTGTTGATTTTACCAGGTTGAGTGATTGCTTAACCAGCTGGAATTTGTACTTCAGAAATCTGGTGCTAGTATCCTACACCCGACTTTCATTCAGTTTATTATACAGAAGTATACATAAAGTTCGAGGGTGAATCCAGAGATAAATATATCGAATGCCAGTGGTAATAATACGCATAGCCGTTTCTTGACCACAGATTACAATGGTACGGTGTTACTTTTAATTATTTGCGTTTTGCAATGCGTCATAACGAACAAGAGTGCAAGAGGTGTCTACTAACCGGTTACCAGCTATTTATAAGGTGCAGATGGTAGGACCAAAACGCGATCTCAATCCAAGCAGTATTTCGGTTGTTGGCATCAACCAACCTATGAATGTAATTCACGGAGTCGTGCTAATTCTGATATTCATTACACTACATATTTATTAACTGCGTTTTTCACCAAAGGCATAAATTGATGGGAATCAGCCTTTTAAGCTGACTGACAGCAGACTGCTTAACATTTACGAGAGAAAAGTCACGAAATTATAAGCGTGCAGTCTACTGATATTCACATTTTGCAAATCCAGATGATCGTTACTGAGTTTCAGCTGAAGTCGCACGATTTGGAAAAATTCAAGTAACCTTGACTACTTTCAGGACGAATATGTCTATCTTTGGATAACAAACTGAAAGGCCTCCGAGGCAAATAACGACATGTTGATGCTATTCGTGTAAGTGACACAACATACTTTGTTAACACTGGTACGGAATGTGCTGTCAACTTTGTTACACTGTCCGTTAGTTTTTTGTGGAATGCTTGAGCAACGTGTCCCAAAATTTAGTCCACATGTTTTAATGGAACGAATCAACTTGATTACAGTGTAAGCGACAAGTGTCAAAAATAAAACTTCGTACTATACTCGAACAAAATCACTAACTCTATAGTTCCATATATGGATTCCCTGGAACTTCATTTGCTAACCCAGTGCGCATATACCTGCTCTTGTTCGCACTAGTCAATGCCCACTGTAATAGTCCCTTTAGTAGGACACACAGAATTACTACGTCTCTACATTTTTTCTCATTATTTTTAAATTTCATCAAGGTCCACCAAGTTCTCCAGGCGAAAATGGTCCACCAGGAACTCGAGGAGCCCAAGGTCAGGAAACTTCAACTCACTAACAGTTTTGTTCGATATTATTTGAATAGTCAGGTTGTTTGAAACACAGTTCTGAACAGTCCACATTCCTTTAAGTCTGTGGCTGAAGTCCGCTAGTTTCGTTTTAATGATAGATAGCATTTCAGGACACAATTAAAAAAGGGTGTGATGAAGGTGGTAATCTCCGGAGTTATTACGTCAAGTGCAGTCTACTAATCACATTCTAGACTCATAAAATTTTCATTCAGAATGTGAATGTAACATACAAAAGGAATTTGGAAGGTTGAAGAGAATTCGTATATACACCCATAGTTCAAGGGATATGATGCGAGGTGCCCAAACTTCATTTAACATTTGTTACTAACAAATAGTTCACAAATTCGAGTCAACCAGGTCGTGTGAAAATGTTAAGCAATTTCACGTTGTGTTGCTGGCTTCGCTTTATGAAAATCATTGTCATAGATAACCCCTATGCTTTCGTGCATTTTCAACGTAGGCTTTGCTTGTCATCAAGCGTTAAACCAATATCATGGTAAGAGTTAATTTTCGAAGTTGTACTTAGATCTGAATTGTGCGACGAAGTAGTACTATAATTGTTCACTCATTTCGATGGAAAACGGTAGTCAGCAGTCTAGCTAACTCGGTATTTTTGGCAACATGATAAACTGATAGGAATAATTGCACAGGTAAACGAACTGATATCGTCTTGAAGATGACTATTTTCAGCACTGTTGTCACGGGATCGATGGTAGCTGTGATCGATTGCTGCTGGTGGTTCGTAACAATAAGTTGAATGTTTAAGTTGTTTTAACAGTGTTCCAGCATGTTAAACATTTTTTGTATGCATAGCTATCGAACAAACATTGGCAATAAAGGGCTAACAACATTAGGAATCTAAACAATGAAGAAGGCGAATATCAGGACTTTAAGGTAAGTAGTTGGAAACACCGTGCTACATAAAACTACACAGACTACCTTCTGTTAGTCAGTAGCATGAAACGCAAAAATAAAATATTTATTTTTGTTCGAGCTCAACTCGTTTACAGCTTCATCACCGGGACATGCCCCACTTGCAAGGCGATACCTAAACCTACTGATTCTTTTCGAAATGACTTGAAAAAACGACGCGTGAATGCAGGAACCTTTGTCGAATAAGTCTGGCTATCAGTTTACGTCAAACGAAATCCCCATCAGTTATCTTAACTTAGCCACCTTTTCAACGTAAAGCATTCCTCTAACTGATGACCATAAATGGACGCAAGACCTAACTACGACATTGAAATAGTACACTCAGAATAAGGGACGTTGGCGAAAGTCTACGCCCTTACTTATAAATTGGTATACTAAATTCTTTTTTTTTTCAGGTGATCCAGGTTCGCCAGGTCCACCTGGTTCTCGTGGTCTTATTGGACTTCAGGGCGCCAGAGGTGGGTGCTGTTTGTTTTAATTGTCCTCCACCCCTCAAGGGATTTACTCTCGAGCAGCCAAATTTAGCTACTGCATGAAATGTGTTTGTTTGCTTTGCCTATCTTGGAGTAAACTGGTGTTGAGTTTGCGGTTTAGAGTACTGCAATAGTTGATTCTGCAGTCACGTGAATGACCGTGATTCGTCGTTCATCATCACATTCAATTACCCCTGTTGTGACCACAGAATATGTTTTTTGTTGCACGAAGTTTCCTACAGGTTATGGTAAAACATAGGAAAGCGAACGTATACACTCACTTACATTATTGTGTATCGACGCACATTGGGAAACAATGCACTGTCAACCATTTTGGTGACAGGTTACCGTAATACGTATACTGTTCCAACGGTCGTTCCTTGTCCTTCGTCTTCTTGGCGCTGAGACCTACCTTTTCCTCACCGAATGTACGTACTATACTACTCACAAACGAAGCTGTATTTTATGCAGCACCCCAGCATGTATTGCAATGAGTTTAAAATTCTACTTTGTAGTAGATAATTTTAGCCGGAGATTAAAGTTTTCTTCCCCCCTTGAACCGTTTTAGGCTAACAACCAATTGCTGTTCACCGATGATTTTTGTGCTCGTGTATCACGAAGTGTCACAGTGAGAATAAAATCGTTCTATTTATTTGCTTCCGATAAGATTTTTACTTTCAATACTTGCGGCCGCACCTAGGTTTGTTCTAGATATTCTGCGAACGATCTGTGTATAAAAACGCAAAATAGTCAGATTGATTATTTCAAAACCGTTTTGCCTCAGACATATTTTTATGAGTAAGAGTTCGGTGATAAATTCAACAAAGGTGGGAGGACTTGTGTTGAACACACAGCCTAATGAGTATGTGGATGTAAGATAAAATCAACTTAAAGTAAATGTTAACAATGGTTATCTTTTGCTGTGACCAATAAGGTGTGCGTTCTCAGCAGATTGCTTTCTGGGCGATAAATGTTTGTTTACGGGTTTGTTTAAATGAGACTGGTCGAGAAACTATGGATAGGTAAGGTTACCGCATATGATAATTTATTAAATCTTATTCATATATATGCCCAAGAATGCTTGACTATGAAACACTTTGAATTTTTAAATAAAACAACTACGCAGAATTTTTTAATAGAAGGCCTTTTTATAATTATTTCCCTCGGTTTGTACGCAACCAAAATCGGTTATGACATTGTGTATACTTCAGGAAGTAAACCATAGGTGCACACAAATATAGATTTTATTAAAGCCGAAGCACAGTGTTTTCATAGTGAGTACTTAAGTTGAGGTACAACATTCACGCGACATACTGCGGAAGAACGGGCTGCGTTTGAATTTGACAACGTTTATGTACAAAACGATTAAAGGTGGCTAAATTACCAATCAAGAAACCCGCTGCGATTATTAGTATAACGAGATACAGACACATTATGGCGTAAGAATCTTAGCACATTAACATAATAGGTAAAATTTGTAACCAAATACTCTAATATCGCACAAACCGACTTTTACACGTATTACTGACAAACTGCCGAGTTGAACCCCAGAGCAACGCCTTCACTGGTGTTCACATCGTGTTATTGCATGGCTTTCAAAGTTTAGAAGAACTGTGCGGGTAGACCTGTGCACACAAAAGCAACCCTAATATTGAGTGTTAAGTGAAATAAAGATGATATTAATAAACGTACGCCTCAGCTGAATTAAAGGGACAGAATAGGCAGAAGACACAACTTATGATATAGATTAATTTCGCACACTCTCATCAGTGGTAAACGTGTGACTAGCACGAAAACAAAACCGACAAGACTTAAATGAAAGGAGTAAAAGTACAAACCGGGCTGGATCCTAATTAGTACTCGCGGCTAAACTCACGGTATGCAAATGTTGTCAGTCAGTTGTTTTCATGTGCATAGAATCAGCTGTCGATGACTGATCATCAGTGCTTCAGTGTGCTTGAGAATTTGTGAGCTGTGAACGTTCATCAAGACCTTGAATTAAGGTGCGATCTTGACGTTGTGATTTGTGGTCGATTGGTGCCTTATAACGGATGAAGTGGCATTTCGTCCTCGCTGATTGTCACTCACTAGTGGGTGATTTAATATAGTTCTTAATCACTTTTGGATGCGCTCCTTGGCCTTGGTTTTAAGCAACCTTTCTGTTCTACCAACGTATGTTTTTCCACAACAGCAGGAAAACTGATAGATACAAGGACTGGTAGAAAACTTAGGGATTTGCATTTTGACCGGGGTAGAGGTAACTTAATAGTTTGTGAGAACAACAAACTTTACTCATTTATACACAGGATCCAATGCATCATTGATAATTTTTCCAAAGTTGTCCATCAAACTGTCATCTTTGAAAGGAAGTTTGATGCAGACAGCTTTTTCAGGTACTTCCACAGTTGATATTTCCTCAGCAGTAAGTTTACTTCAGTTCTGGATGAGACGTTTTATACAACACTGTTTGTTCAGCTAGTAATCTATCCTGGAAACATATTCTTGACGCTCTGTAAAACAGTCTACGTACTAATTGTAGCAAAAGGGCGTCCCATAAATCACACTTTTTATTGTCCAATTCGCTTGTTGCCATGCTACGCGCGTGCTCACGTTTATGTATCAGAACCCAGGCCAACAACACTCTCTGTCTTGCACTCACACGTCGTGTGCACTTCGGCTCGGTTTGCACGTGATCGACGCTTTCTGTCGGAGGTTTTCTGCCCGCCATTCCTCGTCCGTTGTCCCGATCCAGTTCAGCGATGACTCATCCGGTCGCCCATGCTGTCCTCGATTGGCTCGCTGTGGGCTTTTGGACGTACCTCCATCCTATTGTTGAGGTATTCCGCCGAGTGTTGGAATACTTGCACCTCCGGTTCGATAATTCACCACATTTTGTACGTAACAAGAGCAGAACTTATGAAGTTCGTGTATTGTGCCGCCCATGTTGGTTTAAGGTACACGGAAAGTTCAAGAGATCCGTCTAAACAGCTTCTAACCAGGATTTCCAAGAAGAGCAGACTGTTCTAACTTTCGTACTCAATCGTGACTGAGAGATGTGGGTAGACTGAGTTAAAAGTTCGAATCATTCTTTCTACTTGTTTCTTTTCTCATCCAGTCAAGAACATGTCGTCGACATACCGTTTGTAGAGTTTCAGTTAGTCCACAACTGGATATAATGCCTGTTCAACTTTGGTCGTGAACACATTGGCTAAAACAGGGCCGAGTGGGTTTCCCATGGGTAGGCAATCTATTTGTTGAAATCCCTTATCCGAGAAATAAAATGTCACATTTTCCGTGCATAGTAAACACAAACGTTTCAAATAGTCAACAAGGATTGGAAGACAAATGGTGTTGGATAAAACGAGGTCACATATGAGATGTATCCTTTCGCGCAGTGGCACGTTTGTAAATAATGAATCAACATCAATAGAACACGTCGTGTCTCTGGCAATATTCGGGTTTTCAATATATGGTATTAATTGAAAAGTGTCTTTCAACGTATGCACACATAGTTTCTGTAAAAGAGGTTTTAAAATGTCAAACAATCATTTTGCTGGTTCATGGTCAGTAGAATCACTCATTGCCAGCATGCGCCGCATGGAAATACCTGAGTTGTGGGTTTTAGGTAAACCATACAATTGTGCAGCCTTGGTACCTACAGGATTCAATATGCGATATTGTCGTTAGTTGATGAAATCATGCAACAAAATTATATGTGATCCATAGGATATTTGTTTCTCTACTAACAGGATACTGTCCGGTTTGTTTTCAGGTCTGAATTTGCTAGAATCCGCGAGAATTTCTTCCAACTTGTTTGTATATTGTTGGCGGTTCGTTACCATGGCACCGGTCCCTTTGTCTGGCTTCAGAATTACATTTTCATATTTCTTCAGTTGTTGAAGAGCTTCCAGGTGTTTACCAGCTAGACAGCGCTTTTGTTGTATCGGAGACCGTTGGATTTTTTATGACAGATAAGTTAACTTGTCCCCCAACCAACTGTCACTATCCGCTGATGTCGGAACCAAAACATCTGACTGAGCACACAACTTCTCATATTGTGCATCCACCAAGGTTTTATTTCTATGCTTTTGAGGCACTCGAAAATTCGGTCCCATTGAAAGTGCTTCCAGCTGAGTTCGTGATAGTGTGACGGATGATAGACTGAGAATATATTTAGCTAGGTGTCTTGGAAGTTTCTGATTAGCTAGGTTGCCTATCAACCCTTACCGTAGTTTTTCATGCTAGCTTCTGCTTCGTGCTAGCTTCTGCACGCTTCACTGTCAGGCTACAGTGAATGGCGAATCAAGCGTACGATCCAAAGGGCGTTTCGTCCACCGGATACAACACTTTGTTGTTCCTAATTCAACTGAAGCAACTTTTGTTGAGCAGAGCCGACAAATGACACACGAATGCCTCAGGTTTGGACGAGTAACGCACAATCTGCTACGTGGGTACCAATCACGGTCCAGCCTGATTTGTACTTTTAGTCCTTTCATTTAAGTCTTGTCTGTTTTGATTCCGTGCTAGTCACACGGTTACCATTGGCGAGAGTTTGCGAAATGAATTCATATCATAATTTGTCTTTGGATTATTCTGTTCGAATGGACTCAATGTTCCAAAAGGCCAATGTGTTCAACAATTCGTGCGTAATTATTTGAAACTAACTCCACAACTTGTAAATGTTCCTACAGTCACCAACACACATTTTAACGGGAGATGTTCACTTAACATCGAACGCCAGTCCCTACTTAACATGTGCATGATATATTAAAATGAACGGCTGAGGACGGTTTTATTGGATAGAAATTGTGTACGACGGTTTGTAACCTTTTCTAAAAATACTAAAGCGTCCTCCGGGGCTCGCGAACTGTAACATAAGTACCGTTAGCTCGGCAGTATTTACACAAGAGCAGCGATGATAAAACCAGCCAACAGAAAATCATCATTCATAATAAGCCCCATTTAAACTGACGAAAATACAGTCTTCAGCAACGTAAGTTCATTGCTTAATAGAATAATCTAACAGTGATTGCTACCTCTTCATTAGTTCTGCGTGCAAAATATAAACTGAGGCAGTCATCATAGTCAAACATTCAGCATTTGGATCAAATCCAAGTTGAAGCAAAAACACAATCAATTGGAGAAAGTTTTTCTTCCCGTGTGGTTGCATCATATTCTTAACAATAATGTTCTCCCGGTCATTAAGTGTTCCATGTTTTGTGAGTTAACACATTCACAGAACGGAAGTGGCCAAGTTACTTACGGCTCAACCATTCTGAAATAAACTAAAGGACATTGTTAAAATATCCACTAGATCTTCAAGATTTTGTAAATTGGTTGGATAATAATTCTCGTTCATGAATTTTAAAGTGTGTTGGTACTTTTGGCAGATATATCCCAGCACGGCTGACGTACGCCACTGCATTTATCAAATGAGTTTCGGTACAGGAAGGCCAGGGACACATTTGAGATCCTTTTTGTGCCATTTTTATTGGTTTGTGCATTCAATATGCAAGTTAACATCTTAAGGACTTTTGTTGTTCAGCTTGAAGGATTGAATGATCCTTACTTCCACAGAACATCGTGTGCACTTTGAACTAGGGGCATAGGATCCCTTGTTTTTGACAAACATTTAGTGGGGAAACATTGTCAAGAATGAAAATGGAGATTTTCCAGCTTTCCCCGATGAAATGCAGGGTTTTCCTTCAGCTGATTTCGATAGTTCTTACAGAGCTGAGATGCGTCGAAAACGGCAGTTAGTAACTAAACTTTTGTGACCGTAAAAAGCCCAGTATTCTGTCTTCGTAGCTAGTTACTAAACCTGCGTTTGATCATTCAAGCCTCATTCCAATGCTTGTATTCAGTTCATACTTCAGCAAGTTACACTCTATTAATGTTACAGATTTCACGCAATCCTACTGACTGTGTAGAAATTTTTTAATAATTTCACAATAACATGGAGAACGTACATGTTGCTGTCATAATTTTTTATCGTAAAATGAATAATTCTTCGTTGCCAGATTTTGATTTAGTGTCGTTTGACAAGACAAACTTGTGCTTCAGTAGAGTAAGGCAGCTGTTAGTCGGACAGTTTGCACACCACACTTATGTCCTTTCATGCCATTTGGTCACTGTTTCACAAAGAAACTGAATATTCTCATTGCAGAAATGTCCAAAGAGGTGGGTTGGTACCACACCTGCAGGCAACAAATTCCAAAAATCTTAGTACCTTACTCATTTCACTAGGTCTTTCTTGCGACACAGCATCAGAAACGGTCCTTTCTTGAGCGTGCCTACAGAATCAAATCACACACTTTGCCATTCACTTGACCTTATCTACGATGGCTGATGGTCACTATCCTTCTATTCTTTATAGACCCATTCTAATAATCACATTATACGGGCCAGCATTTTGCTTACCTTAACGTTTACGCAGTTATTTTTTTATGACCGGTAACTAATGAAGGGGTTCGCTGATATTAGCTGATATCCATCGTAAAACATGTGTAGAGCTTACAATGAAAAGTGAAACGGTGTGTCGTTTATATTCCTTCTATACTATTCGCGCTTGATTGCATCCGGCAATTCCACTTCGTTGTTCGTAAAGTGAGAGGCACGACCACTAGTCAAGTAACACCGTTAGATGGCACGTGAAGGTGACATCGTTTTAACCAGAAACTGAAACACAGCGTTAGATACATATTGGCTGCGCTCATGGTTTATACCACTTGCCAGTAGGGACAGAAGGCTTGGCTTATTTTTGTAATTAGGCCAACATTTGCTTACATGTTGCCTGCATTTTCTTTCATGCTACTAGTGAGTTTCTTTAGCTCAACGAAACTGTCTCTCACTTTCCTGCACCAACTACTTGTAGCATGCAAACTAGACAAAAAATAGTCCCCGTTGAGAAGTTACTCAGCCCAATGGAATGGTTTCCGTGTCCCTCGTAGCCATTCAAGTGATGTCTCTCACAAAACTAAGATTCATGATGGAACCACTTTGTTCGGATCAAAAGTAACTTACGGAGGGAGTTGTCCATCTAGAACCGTGCTTTATAGAATGCAGCTACTGTATCATTGTAGTCACTTTCAACTGGACAAACTCAGTTCACAACAACAAGTTAATACTAGGTTCAAAAAAGTAAGCTGAAACCACTATCATCTTTAATATTTGATCTTACTTAAAAATGGTCCGCAATTATGTTTCATTTTACTTGGTAAAACTGAAATGGTATTGATTAAATCCGTTGTTTACATCTACTTACCCATCGATGAACAAGCTTACTAGCTTTGCTGTTTAGAACTGAAATGGAGCCAACTCACCAAATGACTGAATGATTCCCTGCATTTAATTTGGGCTATGCACTTTTTCTCCGGTACTGCTCATGAAACGCTGTTAACTAAAAGCGTTCAGTTGTTGCGAACTTTCGTGTTTATGTTTATAAATCTACCCTCATCTACAAGGTTAATCCAATGGATAGTTTAGTTAGTATTATGGTTGAAATAACCAAAATAACTGGGAACTGTGATTTCAGACATCCATTCGTGAATGTCGTTTGCATTCACCTTTTGGCACAACTCGTTATCATCAACCCATTTTCAAGTTTATTCATGTTGCAGGTCCACAAGGTGCTCCTGGTCCACCCGGGAAAAGCGGTAAGTTTTGAACAATTTACATTTGATTTATCAGTTATATTGCTTCATATCACACAGTAAAGAAAGTAATGATGAGTAATGAGCACGAATAAATGAGAAGCCATCTCGTCCTTCGACGAGTTATTTTTTAAAATACCGCACGCCAACACTAAGAAATATCTTTATGTAACAGTGAATGAGGCTACCTGTTACCGTCTACAAAAAAGATGAATTGATGCAGCCATACCCTCGTCATTGCTCGGGAACAATTAGCAATTGTTTTCAAGCATTTTTCTGAGCTGCGAAACAATGCTGAAACTGCAACACCTGGGAGTTTTGTTGTTACTGGTTTTCTAGAATAAATTCAGTTTATCTGACATAGTGCAAATGAGAAGTTTGGTAGAAGGAACACTTTTTTTGGTGTAATATACATGCTTTCAGAACACTAGGGAACAACGGACTACAGACTTCAGGGCTTCAAAAATACACCATAAAGGCAATCAAACACGAATAAAAAAGTCAATGTCATGATCATAACTCGTGACAAAGTGAAAAAATTGTGCGTTTGCGATGCGTTACATGGAAACATTTTGTCTTTAGCGGTTGTTGCATAATACGTATCTGAAATAAATGGAAAATACGACGAGGAAAATTTTCAAATCTATTGAAATAGTCGGCATTTTGAAGCAGGGCCGGTTCTTTCGAAACAACATAAGCAGACATTTTTCAGGGAGACTTGATGAGCATGTAAACACTACTACTGTGACTACAGAAAACATCATTTCTCCAATGGGACCTCACTTGCAAGATCTAACGCTCCAAATGTCGATGTGTTCTTGGTATTTCCCAATAAAGTCCCAACTTGTCAACAAGACATGTGTTACGCGCCATTTTTCAAAATGCGTGGTGAATTTATACGGTAAAAACTGAAGTGTATTCCAGCAGCTATTACCTGCACAACGATTGCATCAAACACAATGCCGATGTTGCATATTCTTGAAAAATATGTAAAAGTTTACCAGAAATTGAAATTAAAGAAATAATTTGGTTTTTTGCCGCTTCCAACTATGAGTGAAGTTCAAAGGCCTTCCAAACCCGAATTTGTGTCATGCAGTACGTACATCGTGCACTATTTCTAAACTCACTGGAAACATGTTGTCGTGTCAATTAAATAGCTCTGAAGAGACAAACAGATTCATGATTTGAAAAAGTTCACTCTCCTCAGAAATTAAGACAAAACAGACGAAACACAAAAAAAGCTCCCAGTTTCTGTGTTGACTCGTCAGTACTATCTATCTCACCTCTCTAACTGTTCTACCTAAAGACCGATCCATGTTATTGTAAGTTTGTTACTGACGAGTCAGTACGAAATGCTTACATCTACACGTTCTCGAGTTCTATTATTTTCACTCAGAATTCAGGATTACCATGCATAAATCTCATTACGTTGAGTCACGGTAAGCTATAGTAATGTACATACTTGAAAGAGAAGTAAAATATGATCAGGATATAGCCAAATATACGTATTACTGTTATCTTTTTGTAGCCGAACCTGGTAATTGTGTCGTGCCGTGTGAGACGTTACCGGTAACTGGAAACTTGGAAAGAGGAGGTAGGTGTGCCAAAAATGCTAGTTTACCACTTTTTGACTACACGATTTATAGTCTGTGATGTGACTAGACTGAAGTAGTTCCCTTGTTGAATGACCGGCAACCAATCAGACCTCACACAAAAGCTGTTCAAGGAGAAACGAATGTTACCCAACGTTAATCAGTCGGAACAGGGATCGACTGTTGCGTTGAGTTTGATTGTAAGATATCAGCAATTAAAACAGTTCATTTGAATGTGCGCACGAGTTGTCTGAACCGCGATCAGTGAATACGACAACGAACTGACTAATCAAGGCGTGACTTGATTCTATCCAGTAACATCTGTTAATATAAATACTTTTACTGCATTATGAAAATGTACTGCTTGTCTAATAAATTGGGATTGCTCAGTGCCATCTGGAACATCGCTGTTCCGTTTTTTTCGGCACACAGCTGAGTATGAAACAGTTTTTGTGTTCGAAACCACGTCTTTCACAGCTAAGACCAAAAATGTTTCTCTAGATTACGGAATTAATTTCTCTATACATTAAATCCACACTGTTGGCAGTATCACTTATAAGAACCGATATAGGTACAGCCATCTTTCAACCATGTCATATACAGAATCATCCCAGCCTTTAAAATCATAGGCGTGATAGCTAAACGAAATTCTAATTCCGTCAGGGCTAGAAAATGGCACGTTTACACAATTAAAAATAGAAGTAAAAATGACCTCAAGTGTAAAGCATGCAAATTAAAAACAAACCATGCTGACCGTATGTTGTAGTTAAATAAGTCAATTCAAGGCAGCCGCAGGGTTCTGCTCACGTCACTGACATGGCCCCACACAAGTGAAAATTCTGTTTCTTGCAATTATTCGGAAAATCTAAGCATTGTTTGCTCTAGGTTGTGACTGAATGCTTAGATATGTTCATCTATCTTTATGTACTTTGAGGCACACAGAGTGGTGACCAACCTCTTTGCTCTCATTCACGGGGTCTGCGTGCACATTCCGGTACACACGTGAATACACGATTCAAATAAGTCAATCTTCAGTGTGGTGTAACTAACTCTTTGTAACATCTGTGAGTAGTAGGTAGGCTGAAAGCATTACCCTTCGGGGCCAGACTGATCATCCGCTTTGCTCATTGCAAACTAGGTACGGACGTACGAGACTACAATGAACGCCACATCGAATACCCATTGGGCGTAAAGTGACCGATGCAATCATCGAGCGCAGAAAAATGTTTGCGATCGTGGTGGTGGATTGTTGTACTGTGAATATATACGTATACAGCAAAGTAATCTTCGGCTTTCGCAGCCGTTTAGGTGCAACGGTGATTTTTCACTTTGGGTTGTGCGGCCGAAGAGTATTTCTGATTGCAAAAATCTCAAACGACTAAGAGAGATGTTCAGCTTGAAAAATAAAAATACTTCAACCCCAATCAACAAACAATCGAATTATTATGCTTCCCGGACTCTCTGAAACACACCTCCATTTCTGATAGTTTGTTATGTGTAACATTCAATTTCTTGACTGGACCCGTATTATTACTTTTCGATATATCATTTGTGATCATGCGTAAATGAACTTTTTGTCCGCAGTTGTTCATAGACGATAATGGAAGCACTTGGACATTAATATCAAATACAGCCTGGGGTACCGTTAAGCTAAAGCGTCATATCTTTTTCACTAATGTACCGTATTTATAATCTGCTTGTGTTGCTAAGTTTACGATCTAAGATTTCGTATCAGCCAACTGTAATGAAATTAAGCTAAATCGAATTCGGGAAATATGACGATCAAAGCTAGTTAGCAACAATTTTGCTCGGATTGTCGCGAATGGCGACCAGAGTTTTTAAGTACTGTATGGTTAAACTTGTACATAAATTAAGCCAATTTTTGTCAGAAACTGTCGCAGAGGTTTTCAGTTGACAGGCATGAGCTAAGAATTCCGATTACAACACTCCTGAGGAAGGCCACCGGAAGTGGTTGAAACGTTGAGTATGACAACGCTTGTGTCGTTGTGTTCTGAGTCTATTAATTAACAAACCATCAACCTTATAAAAACATTAAGTGAACTCTAAAAACTTTGACTAAGTTGTTCACGTTAAAACGTGAGCAAATACTGCATTCGACGAACTCTCCCAAGTCCGAGTCAAAACTGTTTATCATGAACGACGCAGATGTTAAAGATGCTTTCCTACTACTGAGACAAACCATGCTCAATTGGTTTAATGAAGATAGTAACTTCAACTTAACTGAGAAGTCCTGATCACGGGTTTGTCGATTGGATAAAACAGAGCGATTCTGTTTATTCACCTTTCGAAACGATCGGACAAGCTGAACCCTATTCCCATAATGTTGCGGTTGAACGTTTGGATCTGATTATTTGTTTATGCACAATGTAAGACTGTGTTGTTAATACGTTGGTATCACGGATACGAGGGCCTGAGTACAAATTCTGGTCCGGACGAGGATAGACACTGCTGGTGTGTATAACTCGAGTCTAATGCTTCATTCTTAAGTCGGCTGGCCTAAAGGCTTTTCTGATGCAAAGGATACGACCATGTGCGAGTTATGTTTACTTTGAGGTATGGAATTCTTACATCTGGTAGTGGTGCAGTGACAAAGGATAAAACAGATAAGGAAGCACACCAGATTCGACACCTGTGAGTTCTTTCTTTTCAAATCAAGTCGGTATTTGCTGTTGATTGGTGATGTGTCAATTCATAATTTCTATTTGGGCTTCAAAAAATTGCATGATTTCCCTAAAGTTCTAGCTTATTAGCATTTTTGATGAGTATTTATTTTGGTAACCACGGTTAAATCGACGAATTTTCTTAGGTCTGATGACAGACTAGCAAATAAAGGCTGTTAGACTCGACGATTTTTGCTTAGGCTCTTTCGAATAACCAGCATGCAAAGTAATTGCATACACATATGATTCACAACGTAATTTGCTGTATTGAAAACTGCTACAAACAAAATCTTATGTATATAAATTTAACCGAATATTCACCCCTTTTATAATTCGTCCTATCCAATTATATTTAGTCTGTCGCGTCCATTGCAAAATGCAAATCTGACGAGGCAAATTTATAAGTGAGTCAATGAAGAGGTAAGTGCTGCCTACTCGTACATAATGAGTCCACTCGTAGATTAGTAAAACATGGAATTCTTTTCACTAAATAAGGTAACCTAATCACATTCAAGAGCGCTTTTTTGATCGTTCCTATTTTTATCTGATTCTCGCATTAACTGCTGAGATATGAGTCTCGTTTACTAGACTGTCACATTAGTAACTGACTATCTTGCGTGACTGACATCAGACTTAAACGACTGGTACACTATGCTGGCCAAAAAGCGTTAAACTCTCACAACCGCGTAATAGATAGTCAGTTATAAAACTTACACACCGTCTTTACGGCTTTCAGTGTTTTATGTATCAGCTTACAAATTTTAGTTACCATAACATTCAAAATGGTTGCCAGATTCCAGCTTTACTTTTGCTTGAATCTACTAGTAACGTATACCGAAACCAAAACGAAACCGGTAAGAGAAGAAGAAAATGTGTCGACTTCACCTGAAAGTGAAAACATATTTCCTAAAAACTAAATCTGATTTATCAGGCATTTTGTATTGTCCGTAATAGAAACGAAAACAATTCCAGCACTCCAGAACCTTGGTCATTAGTTTGGTCGAACATCGGGATTTAGTGTGTGAACTGTTGGTTTTCTGTCTTCATTCTGGCCTGCATTTTGTGTGTGTTCATCTTTACGTGATCGTGCTCGTCGTTTTTAGTTACTACTAGTTAATCAGCATGCACACGTGAAACAAAGACGTACATAAGCCTTCTGTTCTTCTTGTGACGCGGGAGGATTGATTGAGGTGCGTATGCTGGAAACAATAGGTCGTCGAGTCCATAGAGAATATGGACACATATATATCACTGTGCTGTCGCACTCAACAAACCTGTGCGGCTTCATACAGTAATGTTAATAGTTGGCTGGATCTTAGAACAGGTCGAACTATGTATGTATACGCAAAACTCGAACCCAGTAGCGGACTTATTAGTCATTGAATACCCGTTAGTTAAAAGTTATAAGAAGTTGCTAGGTGCAACGGTTACGGGTTAAAAATACATTGAGTGTTACAGCGATGACGAAGAATGCTGTAACAGATTGCGGTATTCTATTTATTTCCAGTTTGTATAATGTAAGTCAGGAGAAGCAAATATTTTGCAAATTTTGTCAATCAACCAAGCTTAACGGCGGCCTCCTTCTCAAAGTAGTGAATCAAATAATTAAATAATATTTTATCTAGCGGAACTACACGTGTCATCTAAAAGGCGTGGATGGTGTACAAAACATGGGATTAACCAGCTGCTGGTATGTGGTGACACTTGGAGAATTTCCGAGAACTAGGGGACATTTAACACTTAGCAGCAGGACACAGTAGGTTCACTTCAGTCACTCTACTTCGGTTTCATACAGCTGTCATGGTGGCAACTCTTTCTGGATGAAAGTAAGTGCTATTCCAGACATCACTTTACAAAAGCCTGAGAGAAAACTGAGACAATAAAAACTTCAGGACGGATAAAAATAAAAATAAAGCGGCGTCAAAATCACTTACTGAATAGCCCTACAAAATTCTAATAATCAAGTAATCACAATCACTGAGTACATTTTACGGAATAATTCATGTCATTTGTTCACACAAATATCGAAAAGTGTTGCTTACTTGACGCGATATCAAATTAGTGAGGTTCATAAAAACACTTTTGAAAATAGCCTGATAGGAGATAACTGAATGAAACTTTCAATCATCTGTCAATACGAGAATGATCTCGGAAGTACAGTTGACCATGAGCACAGGTTTCCAACATTTTCACCAAACAGCTCGAACATGATTAATGTGGTGATAGTAAGCTACTCCGTAGTAAAGTGTTCCGGTTGGAATCTGTATGTGCATTGATAAGTAGATTTTACTGTCCATATGGCGCGTGATAGAATTCATCCAGACGAATGTTGGAATTAATAATCGTAGAGCGGCGGGCAATTATTGACAGCGTAGAAAAGTACAAAATGATGTTAGGTTCCGGGATGAAATTCGACTTTCCCCACACTTTTGTGAATAAACTTCTTCGACGTTCATTATGTAGTTACCTAGTGCACAATATGCACTGTATAAAGACATAAAATAAGAGTTGAATTGTTCACAGTAAGACTTTTTCCAAAGAACTTATTTTACGAATTGGTTCAAAACATTCGTTTCTGATCAAGTTTTATGTAAAGTCCAAAACACAAATGAATGAAACGACAACAGTCTAAATACCGAAATAGATTAATGGGTAGTTTTTTGTGAATTTCTATGAAAACCGTGAATTGAAGTAAGTTGGGCTTGCCGAATTTCAGTCACTTACGTTTTACGCAACTCTGAATCGTGCTGATGCCCCGTTTCTTTCTTTAGGGACCTACTGACGTTTGATGTTTATACTTTTCCGGGTTCAAACTTAGACGTATAAAGGTATTCAAAGATAAGTTGATATTTGTTATCTATCTCAGTGGCTTCAACTTGTTCAAGGGGCAGTCAGGTACATCTGTTTACAGTGGAGAAGGAAGTAACAATAAACAAAATCATGCATCATGGTGGCGTTTTTCACGTTTCTGTTGTAGCTTTTGCACAAATGAAAATCGCATAGAACGGTTGATATTTAGGAATATGTTGTCTTGTTTTTGATGGAAAAGGCCATCAGAAAAATGTCAGATTTGATATCATAAAGCTATAAATAATCAAACAACTTCTAAGTCGTGAAGCAGTGACAAAGCCATATTTTCTTAATCAGAATACAAAACAGTTTAGTTTCTGATTTTTGTAGGCTTTTTAGTCGATAAGCGAATCAAATTTCTGTGGTAGGTTTCACACTCAATTCGGGTAGCCACCAGTACTGTTGTCAGCCATTGCTGTTGTATAAATACTTTAGAACTACTCACTGAATTGCCCGCAAACGATGGTCAAATTAACACTCATATAGTGAGTCTTTTTTAATCTTGCAGCTTGATTCAAATTGCAGTCGATGAGAGTTTGTGCATTCAAGTAAGAAATGACTAGCCCGAATATCAGCTGAGGCCTTGACTCATGATTGGCCATCAGCCACACAATTAAGAAGTGTGCAATAAATAAAATATCGAATGCTTGCTCAGTAGCGATATGTAAACGCTAAAAATCAAAATGTGTATAGCTGCGTTGGCTAACAAACGACAACTTATAAACTGGAATGTATTCGGCTGGCTTTTAAACTCTAGTGGACTTTTCTGACAGTTTCAGTTCATACCGCCATGTTCACTTTTCCGTTTCAAAAGACTACTTCTGGGTGGTAATCCCATTGTCTATCTTTGCAATTTACAGAAATGCAGCTGCTAATCCATGATGTCAGTAACAATGCATCCGGATGAAATAATCCTGCATCGAAACTTCAATATAAAAACAACTGAATCAGCATGCTTCAATACTGTTAAGGAAAGTTATCCAACCAACGTCGTATCTGCAATCCCGAAATTAGTATGACAGCGTGATTATTTCTTATCTTAACTTAGAAGTGAAATTCGGAATACGGTGTTTTTCGGGATTCAGACTTCGAAAAACTATGTGTTCTACGTTATTTTCATGTTTGCCTATCCATTCAGTAAACCAGTTTCCATCTTTTGACGGCCACAACAGACACCACAACAATATTCCTGGAATTTCTTTTGTGCTTATGAAACTTGAGAAAATCAACAGATCTTCTGTTTAGCTGTACGGCAGCTTTGAAACAAATGGAGCATGTGTGTGACTGGTTGCGGTTTACTGATAAGTAAAGAAAAAATACACTGGATGGGTATATGCTAAAACATGGGATGGTTCATCGAAAGACCTTCAAAGGGTACATTAGTAAAATATGACGGGGACAACCATGAAGCATTTAAAAGTAAGTTGATAAGTCACTTAACTTTAGAGTGAATGAATTACAGGCGTGGCCGACACTCCGCTTGCTCGCAACATAACGAAATTAGATATGCAAACTTTTGTCGAAAAGTTCAATTATGGGTTTGAAACATTAAGTTCCCTTTACCCTGTTCTTCAAGACCACAGAAAGACACATTGTGAGATGCACTGATTTCGTTTATTCTCATCAGTCGATTGCACAAAACATCTGGTTATATAGGTTTAACGCATGGCTTGCAAACGTAGTTTTGATGGGTGTTCTGCTTGCGAATGAGTAGCCGGTTACATTTGTTGAAATTCTTTACAAAGACCGGGTGGCTAACTCTCGGCCATAATCAGTGCCAAAGAACCGGGTTTTTGTCAACCCCCCTAAGCAGGAGACCACAATATTACCGATGTAAGTTGAAAGTCGAAACCTGCCATTGATCGCACTTGTCTTACAGCTGGATGGCGTTTGTTACTTTCCACCCGCAAGATTAATCTCCACCGTCCCGATCGTTCTTTCTCGAAAAAATTTGCTTTTCACTTCATCTACCATTTCACCTGCAGCTGCGGTGAATCATCATAATCATCCTCACACATCCGTTGACAGAAAACACAGAAACTTACGACAGACGAAGGTGGAAGACATCCCCAAGTGGCTAACCCCGTCACTTTGTTTGTGGTCTTATTACACAGTCACAACCCTAAGATGTTGGCGTTTTCCGAGCGTTAGGCAACATCCCTTTGTTGGCAAAAGGTGCTGACGTAAAAACTTTTGCTGCCATGGTGGTTAAACCATTTACCCAACCCTCATTGTATCTATGTGATGTTCGTTCATTCCATTGTTTTTTTACCATGCTCTAAAACTATATGACCGAAAGTTTCATGTAATCGACTGATGAGAACAAGGAGAATGTTTGCATCTCGCAATGTGTCTCTTCTTTCCTTCCTGATGATAATTATGTCCTTTTTCTATTTGAATTCGTCTGAATTGGAACGAACATGTACCACACGCAAAAACACTTAAACCATTAATTTAATATATCGAGTATTTAAGGCTGTAGCCTAACGGTTGAGAAATGAGTTGTGAAGAACAGCTTTTAGATTACACTTGCAGGCGCTTGGTACTAAACTAGGATCTACTGATGTACGTGTAGCTACTGATTTCACAACCAGTGTAATGAAAATGGCTTGCGACTCTTCAACATGGGAAATATGGTTCATTTATCAGATTTGATGACAATCTTGTTAAAAAGATTGTTTTGGTGTCTGGAGAGCTTTAGTAATGTGTGTCGCATATAGTGGGTAAATGTGTGCTGTGTGCCTTTTTCTCTTGCAAAGTATTTTAATGTGGAATAAGAATGGTTAGCGAAATTACGAACCATTATCAAAGGACAACGCAAACTGCAATGGGAACCCAAATAAAGTCAAGTAATCGCAGCAGACAGGTGGATCAGTATGAGCAGATATTTTGAGGTTTCATGGCAATGACATTTTCGTTACTCCAATAAGACTGTCGGGGAAGGGTTGTCTCCATTTCGTTTAAGAAATACGAGGAACAGCGAAGAAATTTTGGCGTATTTGAATAACCAAAACCCTTAAGTGCTTGACTGTTTTGTTCTGCCTTCAGTAAGATGTTTCCTTCTCCCAATGACCTCTAATACACGGGTAGCTTGAGGTATCGAAGGATTAGCAAAATGACTGACCACTGCAACTAGTGACTAGCGATATGTTCTGTTTCAACCAGTTTATAGCAATATTGAATGTTGTTTGTAAACCATAGCTAGATATTTGCCCCATAGTGATGAAAAAAACGATTTTTCTTGCTGACCGACTATTCCGCTATGGTGTCAGAAGACAAGAAGCAAGTGAACGGGTACCAACTGAACCTGGAGGACGTATGGCGCATGATCCTGCGGACTCGTCCTGTATAACGAATTCAAGCCAGCTCACAATCAACTGAAGCTTATAGAGGCCGAGATATCCATATTTTGTAGTTCTGAGGCAGTTACGGGAACGGGTGAAACATTTTTAATTGGTCACATTCCGCCGTTTTAACGGAGACCAGGACATACAAAACGTTCCAGATGTCTCTATATGGATAGGCATGAAATGCGAACAGCTATACGAAAATTTCGTAAGTTTGTTCTGATTAGCGATTCCAGTTTCTCACCATTACTCTGGAACAGGACGTATCCGTCAATGAGTCTGTGACAGTGTTGACGGACTTGGCCAAAACAGGCAAGGTTTTTGAATGTATGAAGGTTGGATTAATCAACGTTCGAACGGCTTTTGGCGTGTCAGACGGAAATACGTCCAGGAAACTCTGTAAGGTTGACAAATAGTTACTGAAATACTGCACTGACGTATATCAAGCTGAAAAGACCTCAGTGTGTTACACAAAAATGTTGACAAGATTGTGCCCATGATTAGATTATAAAGACGTTTCTTCTTTCAGAGCACGCAAAACAACTCATGTGTTGTTTTATGCACGCCAGTATGCTCGAAGCGTAACCGAAATTGTTCGAACGGCAATCATTTCGTCGTGTATTGCCAATCAAAAATAAAAACGGTCGAAAATGGATGTGACGGATAACAGCTGGTCAGTAGAAGTCATAGCACACAGTAACCAGAAACGAGTTATGCACAGTTGGTGGTTGATAATTGCCAGTGAGACTATCGCATCAACATTGAACAGACAACTAATGCCGTTTCATCGAGAGACGCCCCGGATATGTCCGAAAGCAGCAAGCACCTTACGAGCTACTTTCCTAAGCCAGTCTGTGAGCTCAAAAGTTTACCTTTCAACTCATCCACACACTGTGCCATAGTCAGTCCACTATATGACCCATGATTTATCCAACACTTCACGCTCGAATCCATTAAAGCCACTGTTTGCCATTGAAATAAGATACTAGTGAGTAATTTAGCAGATTTATTAAAGTAGAGGACATCAAACTGCAAAAACTCTAAGCCTCGGTCAAACACGAGCCGCTTGTTACGCTTTGATAAGCTGCTTCTGATGCGTCGGTGAAATAATATAACACAATGCGTCATTTTGCATTCTTTTATGGTACTTTCGGTATGACAGCCAGTATGTTCTCAATTTTAAAACGATAGAACCCAAAATGTCTGCTACGATAATCGTTACAGTCCTCCAGTGAAAAATGGACTATTCTGGCTATGAAAGGTAACAAGGCCTGTAAGATCAAGAATATTCCCTACAACATTTTCATGGATGGTGACGGATGGTTCTTACCAAAAGTGATAGTGTTCGATCAAACGGACTGAAATGGGCAGAGATTACTTGATTTGGGATTAACAACAACCGTTCTGAGTTTCAGAGGGGCGATCAGAAATATGCGAAAACTACAAACACAGCTGAAGAGATCAAGGAATCTTGCGCGATCAACGTAAGCACATTGTGCAGGTGGTGTGAGGATTCAAAAGCAACTGTCTCAGGTGTGCACTGCTGCTTAGCAAACATGATTAATATCCATACATCTGTTCAGCTACACTCCTAAGTATGTATTTTAGGAATCAGATGGTCTTAATGTGAAGCTTATTATCGTTCGTAAGCTGATCAAAATGTTTAATGGATACGCTTGTCGAAAGGCACAACTCGCGCCGCATGAATTAAACAGTCGGGCTGGTATATATGGAATGCTTTTTTACGCTTTTCAAATTGCAACGCACTAGCTGTTGTATGGCATTCCCATGTATTTTTGTTCCAAAGGTGTCCGTTTACGATCGTGTAGCATTTTATCTACTTGGGTTGTGTAACAATACCAGCCAAAGTGCCAGTCGCGTTTTAATTTAACTTTGGGAGCTTAATGTAATTTTCTGCAGAATGATCTGGTTTCACGTTTTGAGGTACTTCAGTTACCACCGCTGTAGGTGACTGACACAGTGCGCACGTATTTTCAAAATTATCCACCTTGATCGGGTCGGTAGATTGATATACGTCCAAACCGAATTCACACCAGCTGCTCTTCTCGGCTTGTGTGATCTACTGGTGACAGCTTTGGGAAAATTAATAAACAAAGTGCCTGATAGATAAACGTGTAAAGTCAACACGTGGATGACCAAATTCAGGTGTAACGTAAGCTTTTTTGCATTATAATACATATGTAGACTAGCACTTAATTTTGGCAATACGAATTGCAATTCGATTTTTTGTGATGCCGTGAAATCATACTAACGAATGAGTCAATACCTCAGTTCGGTGGATTGTCATTGATGGCTCGTAGTGACAAATCCCGAGTTGTGCAGTTTATTTTGAAAAATATATAGTTATAGTGCTTATAGTTATACTGCTTCAGATAATGAATGTAAAGCTGTCAGAGGAGATAAGGAACATATCCTCACACTTATTAGTCATTAAGATACTGGCTATAAATACTATAAGATGGATGTCTACCGCCGAGAAATTACGATGAAAAGCCAACGGTAAATTCAATTCAAGGAAACATGTTGCATCTATTTTGTATGGATGTACGATCATAACAGAAGTTATTCTACACAAATAACGCCAGCTAAACGAGTTAGGAGTTAGCTTCGGTAAACAAACAAAAACGTGGGCTAGGTATTTATTAAGTGTTTGGTGAGGTTCTCGAACGCAAATGGTAGTTTGTTTCTTTGTCCTGCGAAAGTTATAGATGTAAGAAAACACTTTCCGAAACTGGGTGAACAGTGTCAAAAGGCATTCTCCCTCATTCTCTCATCATGAAACTTGTCAGTAATTTATGGAAATCACAACCAAGTTCAAAGGTACGCTTCAACACACAGGAACAGTGTAATATAGCTCTCGAGAAACCCGGGAAAGTTTTCTGATGAACAGTACAACTAATATGGCATAAGAGATTCGAGTGACAAAGGTGGTAATTAAGGGAGTGAGCTCAATCTTAGGTTCTGAGGCTGTAGAAAAAGGGTAGTTACCTCATCTTATCAAAAATGTTTGCCCCGTGAGATAGCGAAGCAACACCAAAATATTTGAAACAATGTGGCCTGGAAATCACGTTCGTACATACACGAATGGCGGCATCCGCTTCTGGAAATAGTTGCCACTGTGACCAAAGCCAAAGAAAGCCAGCACACAACTACCGAATTGGGCGGTTTGCGCTGCTCCACATGTGGTTTCACCTACACACCGCGTTTAGTTTAAATCCGAATGAAGATGATGGAGGCTGTATGAGTTGAGGTTAATGGGATCCAGCCGGCCAACGCTCGTTAACCAGCTGGTAGGCTACTATAAAACTGGAATCCTCCTCTTTCCAAAACAAAACGATAGTGACACACGTAGTTCGAAAGTTTAGTACATATTAGTTCAGTCTAGATAATATTAGAAACAAAAAGAACAATTTTAGATCGGACCAAAAGCCTGACAAAACTTTCATCACGAGATGTACCAACAAAACTGAAGAAAAGAAAAAGGAGTAGGTCATTATGGGGCAGATTTCTGTAAAGGAGAACAGGAGATTTACCTAACGATAGGAGTAGCCGGTTGATACGAACAAAAGTAGGCATACATTTAGTTAAACTTACTTGTACCCAAAGTACTCGTCCTCCTTTCGGGGACAGTGTACTATGAGTACGCTGATGACCTAATAACCTGAGATGGCCAACGCATTCGCAGCTGCGTTAATCGCAACGACATATAGTCACATCACCACAACATACGTCACCTGCAGTTCGTGGATTGTTGCGTTTCCTTTCTATCATAGGCTGAAATCGACTGGCCGTTTTTGCGGTTGGCCTGTAAATGAGCAAGCGTCGACCACAGACGCGTGGTACTGATGAGATCCAACTAAGTCGAAGCAGCTGTCCACAAATTCGGTGTTAGTCACTGGGACCAAGTGTTTTCAAAAGCTTGTAGTTCCTCTCCGCAGCGCAAACGTCGTTTACTGTGCCATCAGCGACCCGTCCGAACCCCACTCCACTGGTTTTCCCAAGGTCTGAAATCGATTTTACGACGTGAAAGTCTTAATTAGATAACATCCTGATACCATAGTTTCTCGCAATCATGAGTTCGCACAACTGATTTCACTTGCCTGTACATTAGGTGGTCCGAATTCCGTTTGTTTGTTATCCTATGGACGTGTCCCAATCAACAAAGCTGATTGAGTAAAAACATGGCTTGAATCCAGTTCGCGTTTAATCGCCGAAGTACCTGGAAGTTCGTAATCAATTTCGATTACACAATACTCAAAGTGCGCCTAAGATTCTGCACATAAAAGAGGCCCATTTGCCACACATTCAGCCATGAAAGTCTCTGCCGCACATCAACGTAAACTGCATTACTTGGGTAGTGGAAATCAGTACGATTTTCATCATCAGGCTGTGGTTATTTGGGATACGTCTTTCAAGACGTCCAAAGGTCATGCTAGCCTTCGTCACACAAACTGGCAACTAGCGGTCTATGGAAAATCTGCCAACAGGTTACCACTCAAGTAACACAAGTCTTGATGCGGAGTCCAAGTGTAGGTACAGCACATCCATCCGGAGAAGGTTGAAAACGTGCATTTCCCGCAGTAATACCATACTAACGTTGGATTTTAAGGCAGTGACTTGCCGTTGAAGTTCCCATTCGCTATATGCAAACAGCACACTATCGTCTGCGAACAGCATGCGCATCGTCCAATTTGGGGGCCGACACTTCGGAAATTCAGCATTGTAGTGAGCGGGGTTGGGTAATCTCATACTGAACATCACTTACACTTGATCTCACACTCCACGTTCAGATGAACTTTAAAGCCAGCCTCATTCGAAAAGAAGCACTAGACTCAAGTCACACTCTTGTTACAGCTCGCCATTAGTACATATTCACGCTAGGTCTATCTGAATACGAAGTATGCTATCAAATGCGAGTGACGTCCAACCTGAAACTAATCCAGTCCGCTGTCACTTTTCAGTAATGAACAGGAAACAGACATTGGTATTCATAGTCAGCTGTGTGCACAGTTTCGAGTATATTTTCTAGGTGACAAACTCACGTTATATCTTAGGGTTCGCTGTGTTATTAATGAATAAACGATACGCGTCGGCGTCGCTGACTGTATACTCTGTCTCGGCTTAGTAGCTTATCATGGCGTGTCCTACAAAACCACTTTCCGGTGCGAAAATCAAGATAAGCGGAAAGTTGCATTGTGAAGCTCTGGTATACCGAGGAAGGTGAAGTGTGATATTTTTGTCCAGCTACATACACTTCCTGCAGGATTTTTGTTCTTTTACGCGGTATGTATGTTTATATATGTGTTATATGACGCAATCTCAACAACTGTTGCTGTTTGTCTGTAGTTGAGTTTCCTTATCGCCTGAAACTGGTGGTTTCCACAAACCTCAATCGGCTTCTGGAGGTATTCATGAGACGCAGAAATTCAATACATTTCACACTGAACATCTGAGCGAACCTTGTGAAATTTCAGACAGCCCGTCTAACTAAGCATTGTTTTAAGTTTGGGCTGCTTAGGAAACGGTTGAAAATCTAAGAAACACAAAAGTGGAACCACTGTTACTGATCGCTACAAATTCAGTCGGACAGTCAGACGTTGTCGGCATGACGGCTTGTCCGTCACGTCGACAGCAGCTTTATAACTCTTGTGGTTTCATTGAGAATCTAGCACATAAAGGTGAGGTAAAACTATAAGATTTGTCAAAACGTACGTAAATGTTGAGTCAAATGCATTTCACATGTGTAATGACCCCATTGTTTATGTCAATCCCATTTGCTAGTGCTGAAGGGATAGAGCACGATATAAGCCTTTTTTTGGAGCAGTTTTTTTGGTTTCACTTTTTATTCCTTTACAAATAGTGTCAGAATGTCTCACTGATCTGGCAATGTTGATCCTGACGTGCTGCTTGTAAGTGAAGAATAATGTGCAAAACTGTTTTGGAGATTTTTTACTTCTACTCTTCGCTAACAGTTCAGTATACGGCCGGTGTTTATTCGTCCACACACACGTCTGTAACCAAACGCGGAGCGTTGGTCTGTACTCATTAATAACATATTCTTGGCAAAAAGCTGTGACTTAAAGTGAGTGCATATGATTACTGTTTCTGTTCGCCACTGCTTCTGTTTTCCCTATGTAACCTTCTTCTATGTAAAGAAAGTTTGAGGACTGTCCTTCAAAGTATTTTCATTACAGTGAAGTTTATTCACGTTCATTATTACAAAGTTGCTACTTTGGGTTCTTAATTGTTTATATTGTATTCTTCTAAGTAACTTTTTATGATCGCTTCTGGCTAGCGTACACTACTTGTGCTAGACTGCGTGCATCCAGGGTCACCTGTATACCCTTGCCACTGCCGGGACTAGAACTCCGGCATTTGTTTTCATGAGGCAACCGTGTTTACCACTACGCCATTGACCTCACATTAGGCACGACCGAATTATCATATGTGAACGCTCAACCACTTTCGCTTGTGAGTAATGATCCGGTTGCCCGATCGTCTCGAGAGGAGACACAGTTACTGCCTGTTAACTCCAATCGATAACCCCGCGATTAGGACTTCCTAGGCAGGTCGAAATCGCCGATCTCATTAAACCTGCAGGTTTAATGAGATCGGCGATTTCGACCTGCCTAGGAAGTCCTAATCGCGGGTTAATTGGAGTTAACAGGCAGTAACTGTGTCTCCTCTCGAGACGATCGGGCAACCGGATCATTACTCACAAGCGAAAGTGGTTGAGCGTTCACATATGATAATTCGGTCGTGCCTAATGTGAGGTCAATGGAGTGGTAAACACGGTTGCCTAATGAAAACAATGCCCGGAGTTCTAGTCCCGGCAGTGGCAAGGATATGCACTACTGACGAGCTCTAATGAGAGCGAAACTCGAGCTAGTTGCTGTCTTTTCGAAATGGGGCCATAGAGGATAGTCCTATATTGAGGAATTGACCGCGGCAAGCAGCTATGGCGATTCAATTGTGGGTTGCAATGTTCAACTTGAAATTAAATCAAATCCCTCGACTACTCACCAGTAATCACCTGTATACATTCATCGTTTACAACAACTTATATACTGATAATGTAGATTTTAATGAGCACATGCTAATGACAGTGTGTGTCGTCTGACTTATCAGAGGAAACAACACGTTACAAATCGTGGTATCTTTTTATTTGAGTATACGGAAACTCAAAAGATTACGCAAGACAATTCGCAATATTATGATCTACAGTAAGGTTAGCCTGTGGTTGAAAACGCAGTTTTCAAATATGTAGTACGATGAACAATAATGAAATGATACGGTTACAATAACTTGCATTCACTATGCTTCACCCGTCACAAACAAACTCAGAAGATGGGTCGAGCATTTTGATGGCATAACGAAGAATTTGCTTCAGGGAGCTTTCACAATGCAACCAAGCGTAAAGAATGTGCTGTGCTTTCCTCAGATCTTCAGCAGACACAGTTTGAGCACAACTGAAGAGATTGCAGTGCAAGCCACTAAATCCTGGAAGACAGAAAGATCGAAGGGCATCGTGGAACTTTTTGAGCAGACTGTAAACGGCGAGAGGCACTGAGACCCGCTGCCAACTCAACGGTTTCGTGGAAGAACCTCGAAGGTAAGAAAACTGCTCTGACGCCGAATCAGTTATCTCTTTTTCAACGCAGTGGAAAGTTAGCTGAATAATGTGTCTGGCTGATACAATCCAGCATAATTTGGAATGATGAAGTATATCACTAGTGTGAAGTAAACAGTACAGTAGCCTTGCAGCCCTCCTGCGACAGCATTTATCTGTAGAGTCAATTCTATCCAAAACGGGAGCATCAATACACCGAGTGCATATCTCCCAAAGAGATAAAGACTGGTTTTCCCTAATCTGACATGATGATTTCAAAAAACAGTGATTACGGTAATATTCACGTGAAGTTTCAGTCTGCCGGACGTTTCCAGATACAAATGTTTTCATCTTCAATTCGTTCACTGAATAGACTGGATGGATTCGAACAGACAACGTTTGTTTTTTTGTACTCCTACTGTCTAGTTGAGATATCTCACTTTTACCGGGAGGATCACTTTCGTCAGTCGCGTATGTTTGGTTGCTTGTCTTTGTTCCGGAAAAAGCGCCACCGCAACTGGATTGAGATATGCTGCATCCCATGCAATACGCTGCCTTCGAGTTCCCTGGTGTTCCGCTGTTGATCGATGTTTGAATTACAATCTGAATAAGCGTCAAAATAGATATTATGATAATTACTGGACGCATTATTAACAGACGTGTTTGACACATTGCCGTGTTTGTTGGTAACTGTGATGTGGTTGATCGTCAGAGGTAGAGTTCAGAGTGAAGACGCTTCATCAGTGGATGAGGTGATATCACTGTGATCAAAATGGTCGGGGCTGACGTAAAAACTGTGTTTGTAATCTGAATGCCAACATCAAATCCGGCAACCTTGACTACAAAACCTGCCAAAGTTCTCAAATAGTTTGGAGTGGTTGTCACATGTTCGGGGAACAAATTAAAAACTAGCACGACAGAT
This sequence comes from Paragonimus kellicotti, assembly GCA_014220965.1. Classification (NCBI taxonomy): domain Eukaryota; kingdom Metazoa; phylum Platyhelminthes; class Trematoda; order Plagiorchiida; family Troglotrematidae; genus Paragonimus; species Paragonimus kellicotti. The sequence goes on from LOND01000225.1 coordinate 102,545, forward strand.
TTTCGGCTATCACGCATTTCAATTTGCAAGTCGTATAAGACAGGCCGCTCTGTGGTGTTCAACAGCTCGTCGAGGTTGCCGGTTACATTGTGCACGTTTCGTCACCAGAAGGAATGGGTAAAACTCTTCACGGTACGCTTTCGAGCGTTGAGGCTGACTCAATACTACACACTCAGACCTCTGTGCATTAGTGACATCATCTCATCTGGTGGTGAACACTTCCAAGGTCCGGCTTGGTGAGCAACTGAACACAACAACCGACTATCTCAGCCGACAATTTCATCATTATCCATTACATTACCAAGCCCACTGGTTGCTTATTTATGTACAGGAACACTCTTAGCGGCGATAAATAATATTCACGGGCTACATAGGAAAGCTGGTTAAAACCTCGTGCATGTCAAGTGGATTTTAGTTTCAGCTATGAATATATTTGTACAAGTAGTCTGTAAATGAAGAACGTGATTCTGCTTCTAGGACACAGGTCCATACCATGGGCCAAAATCGTGTGGTCGTGAAGTTAAACGAACAAACTCTCTTCATTAAGGTGTGTTTTTAGGACGTTGGAAACATTGTTATTTACGTTTGGTTAATTCTTAACTCAGGAACAGCCGAATCGGGTGAGACTGTGTCAGTCTTTGTTTTATAGGAGACATAGCATTTTTACTCACTTCAAAGTCATTAACAGACGGGACTTCCAACATTTTGGCATTCTGAGTATCACCGCAACATTCCAAAAATTTCCATTGCAATATATTCACTTCTTGTTGTCCATTCGTTTCAACGAGCTTATTTAGCACTTTGGGTAACAATTTCCTACAAACCACGTCCGCCGTCTTGTGTGGAGAAAGATAATCACATTTAAACTTTTTGACTGGAGATATTTTGCCTTCGTCCTGATCTTCCGGATCACGTTTCGCGCGTACTAATTCGTACGGATCAAAATCCCTACCGTTCTCATGTACTATGAGATTCATTGCTGCTTTGGACTTCTCTTCGTCTCCATTTATTGCCCTTGAAAATACTGGAACAAACAGCTGAAATAGTCCCGACAGGATGCCATCACGTTCGGTTTTATAGGGCTCCAGTTTACATATAACTGGTCGATGAACCACCACATACAAGTCCCAAAGATAGTCTAGCTCAAAGGTCGACCTGATGCAAACGTGTGAATCAGGGTTCTTGAGCTTCTTACCATTAAACTTTGGCTTGATTGACAAGTAACCATCCCATATTGTGTTGACCGGAAAAACATCGTCAACTAACATATGATATTCGTTTGACTGGCATGCTTTTTTCAAAATGTCACATAATTTTCCGAGCAGCAATAACTTTTCTTCCAACCATTCTGACGTCCAAGGTATCAGTTCACTGTCGTTGACATTGTATGATCCAGATGTACGGAATTGCAACTGATTCAGCTCTCGATCTAACAAGTTGATCTCTTCTTCTAATGAACAGCTGATGCAAGTTATGCCTCGGGTCACATCTCGGACGAGGGAATGAAATCCGTGAACACTTTCTTCTCCTTTCTTTTTTATGCGTAAGTGCGCTCCAGTTGCCTTAGTCTTCATTGAATAAATGTACTAATTGGAGTTAGTTTTCAGCAACTCTTCACATTGTCCTCTGTTGACATTATATAATTGTTTGTGGCGCGTGATCAAGTTGAACAAAGCATCGAAAACTCGATCGAGATAACGGTTTGACGACTTGACAGATGATGCAAACAATCATAAACTGCACCTTGATTTAAGCTAAGTTTGACTGTGTTGTTGACAGATGCGTATGAGGTCACTTTTGCTGGTCTCGAGTCTTCTTCGAAATACCGGGAAAATTCGGGAAGGAACATGGACACATTACAGAGTCGAAGCACAGAATGATGTTGTATAACCTCTATGATAAAACTAAGTTCACATTTGCGAAATTTCACCTAGACGTTCAATACTTCGTTGCAGGAACAGAGAGCTTGAATGATTATACGTCCCAGTTTTGATGCGAATTGAAGGACCATATATAGACGTACAGTAGAGCTGGATGTTGTAGGAAAAGCTTCAGGATGAAACTGTCCGTGTTACTTTGCTTTCTTTGCCAAAGATAAGTAAGTCATAGACAGAACTGAATCGTCAGCCAATAGCAGTCCCAGGTATCTCCGCATGTGACCGCCTAGACAACATCTGTTACAGACTTCCACAAAGCAGACTGGATATAATTTACCAAATAACTTATCGAAATATCTTCCAAGGATACCCAATTGTAGCAAACCCAGACTTCGGCTAGATTCGAGTCAGCAAAAGAAGCAGCGTGCCGAGAATTCCCAAGTGTTCTTCCGGCTGAACTACGAAGTCACACCAGAAACCCACAATTCCCAAAGTTGGATTCAGTTGACAACCAATCCACTGTACTATACAGAATCCACAAAACTATCCAGCAAGTTGACTACCCAAGAAGGATTTTCTCATTCAGTTCATTATTTTACCTCAGCGTATCTGTCACTCGTTGATCAGTGAGAGTTCACTGTGGATGCTGTTACCAAGGTCATCTGGAGACATATTCCTACCAAACAGCTGGGACGACCTAAGCGAAAACCCTCTCTCTGAGCTGCACGAAATATTTGGTGATGGCAAAGAGGCCAACTTAGAATATGTATCAGTTACAGAAAACCAAAAAGCATGTACTAAATTCTGTATAATCAACAAAAAGCTAATATCTAATTTCGCGAGCCCAGAACGCGGGTGACACAAGGATTGTTTAGTCGGGAAGTCAACACAGGAGGTATGTGCTTCAACACCACCACAAACGACAGCGCTCATTTGTACATAATACTAACCCAATGGTGTTACGATTGACCAATGCCCAGTTCATGTATGGGAAACACCATTTCATACCAGAGTGCACTCCAGTGTCTGTTCTTGTAAGGGCTGTCTGGAACGTAATAATTGACCATTCGGGTCCCGTCGTCAACATGATCTAGTTGAGGCATCTGAACTGTTCTTCAAAATGTTCAGCCTACCTTTCAAGTTGACGCGATTGATTGGTGATAAGTGAACCATCTTTTTCACATATGGTCTCACACCGGCTCGTCGACTTGTACAACCACGGATCAGGGAAAAACGCCTTCTACAATTTCCAGCTGAAAGGGCTCTTTCCATCTCTTTCGACTGTTCGACCTAGTAGTGCTCACGGTCTTTACGCAAGCTTTCGGTTAGCTTGCGTTTAAGTTCTCGACGGTCGTCATCATACTCAAAGCCGGGGGAAATTGACTTGAGCTCGTTCGTGAGATTCATCGACGTGACAGAAATCCGGTGCTGTCGCAACTGATCGGCGCCTTAGGAACGCACCTCTTCACAACAAGCTTTCACAGCTGCTGCATTCTGTTTCCATTGTTCGTTAGGTTCTCTCACCTGACCGGAACTGGGCAGTTTTTTCACCAGGGCTTCCTGACAAGGAGTCAAGACACTCTCCTCGCTCGAATGCCTGTTAATTAACTTGCAATGTGAACGCGCAACCTCAGGACAAATGGCTAAACGAAACGGGCACGCACTACAACATGATGGTTGCGCCAAAGGGCAACGACAGGCTTCAACCGAGTGCCCCACCTGTAACTGACTGCTATGTTGTCGAGTTGTGTCTATGGCTGAGAAGACACAGGAGGTTTTCCATATAAAATAACGCCTCTTCGCGTGTTGAAGTGCGGTGCTCGAACTTTAGAGACCGTAGGATGCGTACATCTGCAACAGTCTCTTTTCATTATCAGTGCGTTGTGCTCGGACAGCAGACAAAACTACCCAGCCACTTCTATTCTGAAGAAGAATGACCAAACTAAGGATTAAAATCGCCGTCTACCATGATAAGGTCAGATTGTTTAGTTTGCTTCAGGTCAACGGGACGTCATAGAAGGCAATTTTGATGACATCCGAACAGTTATCCGTTAGAGCGTAAGCCAGTAGAAAAGATACACAACGTTTTTTCTGTTATTGGCGTTGGCAGACTTTAACCGTGTTGATTATGATAGAGCATAAGTAAGTGTTCACTGTGATCCAATCGAACAAGCACTTGATCTGCTCTGGAATTCGGGTGCGATTCCCACTCCAGCTTGACCAAGAGATTTAGCTTCGACATCACCACAGACCCTGGAGAGAAGCGTTTGGATCGGCGATTATCTGAAGATAAGCTCAAGAGAATAACGGTGGTGGAATCGTGGACGCCAGTCTCCGACAAAAAGTACACTTCAAGTTCCAGCTTGTTGACCACCTTGTGGGAAAGTGCAGACATTAAGAGCGTCAGTGTTCATCAGTTATCCTGATCTTAGAAAACAGTTATCGTCCTGAGGCAGATGATGGATAATCAAAGACGTCACTACGAGCGGGAAAATGTCACTGTCAGCAGAACGACAACTTCTGATACTTTTCGGTAGGTTATGCCCCGAAAAAGGTTGACTTGTGAGACCCAAAACCGACTCTCAGACTCGAAAGTCTGACCCGCGAGACAACAGGATACAGGGTTTTCTTGGGGAATCTTACCCTTAACCAGTGATTCAACAGTCTGACCTACTTGGCAGTGAGGAGCATGCCTAGCCCGTGAGGAGAAAAGTGAACAATACATTA
>LOND01000225.1:108796-121928 GCA_014220965.1 Paragonimus kellicotti
AGACGAATCTGATAATCTCTTTTTCCAATATCCACCTATTTGACGTTTGTTTATCACACAGTGTCCTGCTCCCTACAACTAGCTTGTTTGAGATTTTCCGGCTTTTGTTTCCCCAACCTATTTTTATTGTTACGTGTTTCTTTCTTGAATATAGTATGTATACTCGGTATATAATTTCGCCGATACTTTGCTCACGTATATATATATATATAAATCTATATATATATATATATATATATCACTTGAAGCAGTCATGCTCAAGTCAAGCTCGCGTGTTTTCGTTCACAGTTTAAGATTCCTGGAAAGTAATCTGCGCAGCCCGAATGACGGAGGTGCATTGATTTACATTTAGTCACATTAAGTATAAGGTGGTCAACGAGTGTAATATGATTAAATCTCTGTGCTTTCTCAATTTCGGTTACACTGTCCACTATACACCGAACTTTAATGTCAACAGCACATGATAGCAGCAGGGGATTAACAAGCTTTGGGATTTCGAACACAGAATAAAGAACAGGGGTTCTAGTATGGAACCTTGTGGCATGCTGCTAGGCACACGGTATGAATCTGAATGGCACCGCCCACTTTGACATTAAAGCGATGATCATGGAGGTGCTCGGTGAGCCACAGGAGTTTGTATGGGTTCTTAGCCTACTACTCATCAGGACTGTTATGTTCAACCAAGACTCAAGAATAGGCAATCTGCAATTATTTAGGATGTATTCCCAGCTTGGGGCATACCGGATGACGGAGAAAGAAATCATTGGGCCAGTATATGAAAAAATTTCAGTCATCCATTGCATCAACTACGTCCATAGTAATAATATTTCAGAAATGCGACGTTTCCATACGTGTGGCCTAGTCCCCAAAACATACGGCCTCATATGAATGGAAAACATGTGTTACAATGGCCATATGTGGTCCCAAGTTAAACCCGACCGAAAACGTCTTCCCGCAAGACCGAAGCGATATCGATATGTAACCTAACGACAGAGTAGAACGCTGCCCTAAAACTGGCGTGTTTCAATTTGATTCCATCCTTCATCACGTTCATTATTAAAAGAATGGCGAAGCTCTGGTTAGAAGTCCTTAAGAGAAGAAAACTTTTTAATGTGGACTTTTCTTCGTGCTGATCTCCTGAGGTTTCTTATCAAAGACTCAAAAATAAGAACGTTCCTGTTTTCGTTAAGATTTTACGATGTATATCAGTGTGATGAGAATGAATGATCACACCAGGCTACTCGCCAGTAGTCGGGTAGATGGTACGGTACTTTGGGTATGGAAGTGATCCCGGGAAATACCGTCGGAAGCAGAAGTGGTCCTAGAGCTCAAATTATTGAAGCGTAATAAGGCTCCTGGACCAGACCTCCTCTCTCCTTCTCTTTTCAAGGATGGCGGGGAAAGGTTGATATCAGAACTGACTAAACTCCTCCAGACGATTTGGGAGACTGAAGAGGTACCTCGCGATTGGTGCTTATCAACAGTAATTCCCGTTTTCAAAAAGGGGCCCGAAGTCTATGTGACAACCACAGAGGCATCAGTCTAGTGTCTGTTGCGTGCACTGGCCTCATTTTACGTCGGCTCACTAAGTCCAGAGAAAGCAGATACGTGAAGAACAGGCAGGATTCCGATCCGGTCGAGGGTGCGTTGATCACATTTTTACCTTGCGACGGATCTTGGAACATCGGCACTCTTATAAGCAGCCGACGGTCGTGGTCGTTTCAGATTTAAAATTTGCTCGTAACATCCTCTGGAACTGTCTTCTTCGCAAGGGAGTACCAGAGAAATACGTGAATCTGTTGAGATCACTGTATGCTCACTCTGCAAGCAGGGTGAGGGTTTATGGACAACTGTCTCGGGCGTTCATCACTTCTAGTGGTGTTCGTCAAGGATGTCCGATCTCCCCCTCGTTCAATTTTGTCATAGACAACATTCTGGAAGGTGCGCTGGAGGAATTAATCTGCACCTCAACCGTTCAGTTTCAATTCGATGGAAATCTCTGTAAACAAAGTGACGGCGTAGTAATCGGTTCTCAGATAATTCCGTTACCCATGGCAAAACTGGAGATCAATTAATTACGTCAGGTTTACGATAATTAATCTCTCTAGAGACGCTACGCAGGCTATATATCTTCCTTGATATACGATAACGATCAAACAGTGTTTATTAATTGACTTCAATCATGCTCCCTCCCCCCAACTTGGCATTTATCATCGAATTAGAGATGACCAACCACGTATCACTTCTAAATGTTGCCATGCTTCGTAGAACTGATGGATCAATTCAAAGGGCAGTTCATAGGTAAAAAAAGTTGTTCAATAAAGTACGATTTATACTGTACAACTCGCTCGTTTACACGCCACGTGCGCACTAGCGTTTATGAGGTGGGATTCCAGTCCTTCATCTACTGGCTTACGCTCTAACGGATAAGTGTTCGGATGTCATCAAAATTGCCTTCTATGACGTCCCCGTTGACCTGAAGCAAACTAAACAATCTGACCTTATCATGGTAGACGGCGATTTTAATCCTTAGTTTGGTCATTCTTCTTCAGAATAGAAGTGGCTGGGTAGTTTGTCTGCTGTCCGAGCACAACGCACTGATAATGAAAAGAGACTGTTGCAGATGTACGCATCCTACGGTCTCTAAAGTTCGAGCACCGCACTTCAACACGCGAAGAGGCGTTATTTTATATGGAAACCTCCTTGTGCTTCTCAGCCATGGACACAACTCGATCATATAGCAGTCAGTTACAGGTGGCGCCACTCTGTTGAAGACTGTCGTGCCCTTTGGCGCAACCATCATGTTGTAGTGCGTGCCCGTTTCGTTTAGCCATTTGTCCGGAGGTTGCGTGTTCACATTGCAAGTTAATTAACAGGCATTCGAGCGAGGAGAGTGTCTTGACTCCTTGTCAGGAAGCCCTGGTGAAAAAACAGCCCAGTTCCGGTCAGGTGAGAGAACCTAACGAACAATGGAGACAGAATGCAGCAGCTGTGAAAGCTTGTTGTGAAGAGGTGCGTTCCTAAGGCGCCGATCAGTTGCGACAGCAACCGGATTTCTGTCACGTCGATGAATCTCACGAACGAGCTCAAGTCAATTTCCCCTGGTTTGAATATGATGACGACCGTCGAGAACTTAAACGCAAGCTGACTAAAAGCTTGCGCAAAGACCGTGAGCACTACTTGGTCGAACAGTCGAAAGAGATGGAAAGGGCCTTTTTATCTGGAAATTGTAGAAGGCTTTTTTCCCTGATCCGTGGTTGTACTGGTCGTCGAGTCGGTGTGAGACCATATGTGAAAAAGATGGTTCACTTATCACCAATCAATCGCGTCGACTTGACAGGTGGGCTGAACATTTTGAAGAACAGTTCAGCTGGCCTCAACCAGATCATGTGGACGACGGGACCCGAATGGTCAGTTATTGCGTTCCAGACGGCCCTCCGTCGGAAGCAGAAGTGGTCCTAGAGCTCAAGTTATTGAAGCGTAATAAGGCTCCTGGACCAGACCTCCTCTCTATTTCTCTTTTCAAGGATGGTGAGGAACAGTTGATAACAGAACTGACGAAACGCTTCCAGAGGATTCAGGAAACTGAAGAAATACCCCCAGGTTGGTGCTTATCAACAGTAATACCCGTTATCAAAAAGGGGCCCGAATTCTATATGACGACCACAGAGGCACCTGTCTAGTGTCTGTTGCGTGCACTGGCCTCATTTTACGTCGGCTCACTGAGTCCCAGAGAAAGCAGATACGTGAAGAACAGGCAGGATTCCGATCCGATCGAGGGTGCGTTGATCACATTTTTACCTGCGACGGATCTTGGAACATCGGCACTCTTAGAAGCAGCCGACTGGCGTGGTCGTTTCAGATTTAAAATTTGCTCGTAACATCCTCTGGAACCGCCTTCTTCGCCGGGGAGTCCCAAAGAAACATATGAATCTGTTAAGATCACCGTATGCCCACTCTACAAGGAGGGTGAGGGTGTAAATTTGTTGATCCATGAACTGAGAAAATTCGTCCCCATCGTTTGCATTCCCTATTTTCCCCTAACCTGACACTTGTTCCCACTACCTCACCCACCCCGTTTTGTTTTATTGAACTAATCTGTCATTAACTGTTCTTGGCGCGAGTAGCCATTCTTGTCCTGGCTTACTGGCGTGACGGCTGACCTTTGACCTTGCTGGTCCTGTTGAGAAACTGTTGATTTTGCTGGACGAGACTATCGTCGTGAACGATTGAGGTTTGCTTTTGTAATTATTGATGCATTTCTTTAATAGTACCGTAGAAATTGTTGGATCCAATCTTGTTTTCATTTTGGGGATCCGTTTTGGGCTACGCGTAACTCAACGATCAGACGTGGATCGTTACAGTACTCAATCTGACGAAACTTGGAATTTTGCTGATACCAAATAATTCTGAACTCATGGAACCCAAGGAAGATTCCGGATGTGACAGGCAAGTCCGCCGTTCTGTAGATGCTGTTTCAGTTTCTGGCTCATGTTTTAGTCGTAGATCCACACGCAGTCTTAAGAGTTTGCAAGCTAGGTCTACGTTGTTGCTAGCTGAGCTTAAGGAACGTGAAGTCATAGCAGAAGTCGCATTAGAGCGTAAGCTGGTCCAGGCTAGAATGGAAGTTGAGAGGGCTAGATTGTTGCTTGATCTAGCTGGAGATAAATATGCTCATGTTGACGCTTACCCCGTGCGGGAGCATTCAGTTGATCGGGATGCTCAGGTGGGAACAGTATTTGGAGGACCAAAGCGTGAAGCCAGCTCCAGAATTGAGGTCAATACAGTCCGACGAGCGTCCTATCCCAAACGTTACATTCGGTAAGGTTGAGGGTAGTGAGGTCACGATTCTCCTCGGTTGCGACGTGCCCGAGGTGCATTGGCTCCTAGATCAAAGGCTAGGGGTATGTAGACAACCATACTCAGTGACGACTCTATTTGGATGTATGTTGCGCGGACATTTGACTAGTGAATGCCGGACGAAGGAGTCCGTCAACTGGCTGTCACAGGACGTTCTTACTTTGGTGGACCAGATTCGGGTCTTATATGATATTGAGCCCAATAATAGGTCACCGAATGGCCCCACACTTTCCAGAGAGGATTCGATGGTTTTGTCACTAATACAGTCGTATGCGTTGGACGCAAACGGGCACTATGAAGTGCCCCTTCCTTGGAAGTGTGAGCACCTCACCTTTCCTAACAACTGCAAAGTGGTTCAGAAACGTTTATCATGCTTGAAGAGGAGGTTAAAACGTGATGCAGATTCGTTCTCAAAGTACGCGAACGTGATACAGCATCACATTGAACGTGAGTATGTTAAAAGGGTCTCCACAAGCTCATCTGGATCCAAGCTACCCGCACCGGTGGTACCCGCCACACCACCCTGTACTAAACGCTAAGAAACCAGGGAGGCTCAGAGTAGTTTTTGGCTGCGCTGCTAAATACCTGGGACTGTCCCTGAATGGCAGGCTGCATCTGGGCCCTGACTTGAGTACAAACCTGGTAGGCGTATTGCCACGATTTCGCATGGAGAAATTGGCACTTTCGGCGGATATCGACGAGATTTTTCTGCAAGAATGCATCCCCGTTCGTGACCGAGGTATGTTCTGGTGTTTGTGGTGCCCCGAACATGACCTTGTAAGAGATCCAGTGGATTACAAAATGGCTTCCCATCCCCTCGGCGCTACCTCCTCTTCCTTCGGTGTGAGTTATGCATTACGACGTACCTCTGAGGACTGTGGGGCGTTGTATGAAACTTCCACCCGCGAATCACTTCGGAAGAGTTTTTATGATGACTGTCTGGTTTCTGTTTCCAACGTGGAGATAGCAAAACATTTTGTGATAGGGGTTTTTGACATGTTGGCAAGAGGAGGTTTCCGGCTGAGAAACTGGGTTTCGAATGACCGTGAGGTGCTGACATCAATACCGACCTCAGAGCTCTCATACTCCCTAGCAGATATTGTAGCCAAATCCTTACCATCAGAACGAACTCTGGGTATCCAGTGGGACGCCGAAACTGATGAGTTGCGCTTGAGCCTCCAGCTTCTAGACAGAGCGGAGACTAGGAGAGTGATGCTATCCTGTGTCTCCTCGCCATACGACCATTTGGGTTTCTTCTCGCCAGGGCTGCTGCCAGGCGAACGTATGCTCCAAAAGTTGTGCAAGAGTGGTCTCGGATGGAACGAACCGATGCGTCTAGAAGATCGCAAAGAGTGGCAAGCCTGGTTAACAAGCTTAAAGGCTCTTGATGACTTCCGAGTTCCACGACGCATGCTGTTTCCGCAGGCTAGTGTGACAGAGCTATCCGAGCTGCATATTTTTTGTGATGCCTCGGAAGGGGGTTATGGAGCAGTAGCGTATGCATGCGTCAACTCAAATGAAGGTGCCAGAAATAGTGCATTGCTGTTTAGCAAGGCTAGAGTTGCACCATCCAAAGCGGTGACTATCCCGCGACACAAACTAATCTCAGCAGTCATAACCGTGAGGTTACATGGAATCATCGTTGGCAACTTGGGTCGGATGTTCCGATATTGTTACTTTCGGGCTGATTTCATAATTGTCCTCTGCCGTGTACACAGTTTGTTAAATTGGTTCTGCACGTTTGTAGCTAACCCCATTTCGGTGATCCACCAGTCGTCGGCGCCCAATCGATGGAGGCACGTGAGATCCGAAGAAAACCCGGCTGACTTAGCTTCGCGCGGTTTGGTGGGCGGCCTACTAGGAAGAAAGTGGCTGAAAGGTCTTAAGTTCTTGAGTCGATCTTGCAGGTCATGGCCTCCGAAACCCAACCATCTCGGTGAGCCCAACAACATCGTACTAAAGAAGACACCGGCTTACGCCAACTTTGTCGTACAAGCAAACGGCCTGCATAACCTTATCATTCGGTATTCAAATTGGACTCGATTGCTCAAAGCCGTAGTTTGGCTTGCCCGGTTCAAGTGCTACATTATTAAGCCCTACGGTGGGCGCTCGGAATTGATTTTGAAAGCCGGCGCCCTGAGTTTAGTGGAGATTAGAGCGGCAGAAGTAGATCTGATCAGATCAGTGCGGTCGGAGTGTCTCCTGGGATGCAAAGGTAGGCATGAGGCTATTTTTCCGATAACGGTACCAATTTTGTAGCCGCTGACAAAGAGCTTAGAGGCTGGGTTCGCAACTTAGGTAGCGAGTCCGTCAATGACAAGCTCTTACAAGAGGGAATTCAGTGGCACTTCAACCCATCGTATGCTAGTCACCGGGGTGGATTGTGGGAGCGATTGATTCGATCTGTCAGATGTATTTTGAGCGCAATCTGCCGAGAGCAACGAACCGATGACGAAACCCTCTTAACTTCATTGGCTGAAGTAGAGCGTATATTAAACAACAGACCATTGGTTCCTGTTGTCGCAGACGGTCCTGACAGCATCGCTCTAACCCCGAATGACTTACTTCTCATGAAGAGCAATACAGGGTTGGCCCCAGAATCCAATCTGGTAGATAGGTACACTAGGTGTTGGAGACAAGCGAATCACATGGTAACTACTTTTTGGAAAAGGTGGTCTCGAGAGTATGTGTCATCGTTGCAAGTGCGCCAGAGGTGGTTGACGAGGCAACGTAATTTTCAGGTGGATGACGTTGTTCTTGTTGTATCCGACGGCCTGACTAGAGACCAGTGGCCCCTGGGCCGAGTTACGAAATGCGAAGTAGACAGTGATGAACTAGTCCGTACTGTAGAGGTTCGCACAAAGGCAGGTCTATTGAAGAGAGACGTGAGGCGCCTTTGTTTGTTAGAGGGGCATGACTGTTAGACATTGCGGTTCGCGAGGTCTCCAACGTATGTCGTGTGGATAGTTATATAAAGTATAGGTAGGTAGGGAGCCAGAACTGTGCAGCACTACCGGCGGTCTGCCAGATGCAGACGAATTTTGGCGGGCGCTGTAAATTTGTTGATCCATGAACTGAGAAAATTCGTCTCCATCGTTTGCATTCCCTATTTTCCCCCTAACCTGACACTTGTTCCCACTACCTCACCCACCCGTTTTGTTTTATTGAACTATTCTGTCATTAACTGTTCTTGGCGCGAGTAGCCATTCTTGTCCTGGCTTACTGGCGTGACGGCTGACCTTTGACCTTGCTGGTTCTGTTGAGAAACTGTTGATTTTGCTGGACGAGACTATCGTCGTGAACGATTGAGGTTTGCTTTCTGTAATTATTGATGCATTTCTTTAATAGTACCGTAGAAATTGTTGGGTCCAATCTTGTTTTCATTTTGGGATCCGTTTTGGGCTACGCGTAACTCAACGATCAGACGTGGATCGTTACAATATATATATATATATATATATATATACGTGAGCAAAGTATCGGCGAAATTATATACCGAGTATACATACTATATTCAAGAAAGAAACACGTAACAATAAAAATAGGTTGGGGAAACAAAAGCCGGAAAATCTCAAACAAGCTAGTTGTAGGGAGCAGGACACTGTGTGATAAACAAACGTCAAATAGGTGGATTGGAAAAAGAGATTATCAGATTCGTCTATCGAAAAGGTTCTGTTATGCCCTAGTGTTGTGGGACAACAACGGGTTTGTCATAAGGATTGTTATTCAGAAAATCGTCATAGGTGGTATAGCCTCCAACACTATCTCGCACACAACAATAATCCCAGGGTTGAATTCATGGGCGGAAAACACCATTTATTACCGGAATACAATCTTGTGCTTTCACCCGATTACTTTGATAGATAAGTACGTGCCTCTGCCTGACGACTCACGAGTGGACTGTCCCGGTTGCAACAAAAGCCTCTGGGACAATTTTTCTCCCAATGATCTGGGTCTCGGTCCTGTTGATGCTCATAGTCCTGACATAAATTCCAATCTGACCCGGGTGTCACACTATTCGAGTGGCTGGCTTCTGTGAACCCGATGCTGATGATTCCCATTCTTAACCAAAAGTACAAGCCACTGACCATAAGTCCCCAAGTTCGTCAACTGAGACTCGCTGAGTGGAATATCAATTCCAGTGGTCAGTGCCCTTCAGCAGTAGACACTGTTGGAATGCCAGTCCGTAATTTCTTACTTCACCTTTCATTCCCGACCGGCAAGCTCTTCAGCATTTCGTGAATTTGATGACACTCAGCATGAGCCAGCTGATGATACTCTTTCACAGATGTCGTTCTCAACACTGTCGGTAATAGCCGTACGTTTGTTCCGTCCGCGCAGCAGAAGTCTGGCACCATTCAATCGCACGTCTGACTAACTGCACTCTGTAAGAGCTTTTATTTCTGGACGTCTTTAGCTCTTCGGAGGTTGTCCTCACGAACGAAGCTGCAAAATCCCCTCCCAGATATTAGTGTCCGTTCTCTGTGCTGCTTCCAGAATCGTTCACCAGTTCAATACTGTCAGCTATGACCGAGTTATTTGTGGACCTCATCCGCGTGTTACGTTCGAAATATGGAATCAGCTGTCTAATTTTCTTGTCCAGACATGATAGATTTGTACTTCTGCCGTCTGGAGGCCTAAAAGGTGAGCCTTCTTCAAGGGGTGCTTCCCGGAATCAGTCCACTTCACGGGTTTGCGATCAGCCTCCATATGGGAACGCCGATCCAGCAAATATGGTCTTTATCACCAAACTTCCCTTCTCTTACGTTAAATTTTCTTTCGGCATGTGTTACAACCCGATTATTATATTTAACTACACCGCCTTCGGAAGTTTTTCCAACCGTATTGGATAATACGCCGGCGGTCACGGTCAACCGTTGGGCGATCGGAGTGCTTTGTTTGAGGGTACCTTTTCTAACCCCCTTCTTCCTGATACGGAAGACAGCAGTGCCGCAACTATAAAAACATTTCTGCTGTGTGCTTATGGAAATGCGCTTCACTACCTAAGCACTCCTACGCGGTCAGTAGTGTGACATACAATCCTATGAGTGTAACTGCTTTTCGTCTGGCTGCTCCCCTTTGGCCTGTCTGACAGGGTTGAACCTGGAAGGACCGAAGTCCTAGTCAGCATAGCCCTCCAAATCGATGCAGTGCACAAGCCTGCCCACCACAACAAGGAAGTAGAATAGGTCAGGCATAATCAGTGAAGTATAATTAAAAAGTCTGGTGTATCTTCGAATATACCCACTGACCACAACAGTGCTCAGAAGAAGACGTTAATGTATTGTTCACTTTTCTCCTCACGGGCTAGGCAAGCTCCTCACTGCCAAGTGAGTCAGACTTTTGAGTCATTGGCTCCGGGTAGGGTCCCCAAGAAAACCCTGTATCCTGTTGTCTCGCAGGTCAGACTTTTGAGTCAGAGACTCGGGGTGGGGTCCCTCAAGTCAACCCCCTTCCGCGGCATAAACGACCGGGAAGTATCAGAAGTTGTCGTTCTGCTGACAGTGACATTTTCCCCTCGTTACGCCTTTTGCAGGTTTTTCGTTATCCCATGCCCATGGACGATAACTGTTTTCTAAGATCAGGATAACTGATGAACACTGACGCTCTTAATGTCTGCACTTTCCCACAAGGTGGTCAACAAGCTGGAACTTGAAGTGTACTGCGTGTCGGAGACTGGCGTCCACGATTCTAGCACCGTTATTCACTTGAGCTCATCCTCTAGATAACTGTCGATTCAAGCGCTTCTCTCTCAGGGTTTCTGGTGACGCCGAAGCTGAATCTCGTGGTCAAGCTGGAGTGGGAATCGCACTGAGTTCCAGAGCAGAGCAATGTTTGCTCGATTGGATCCCAGTGAACAGTCACTTGTGCGCTGTCAGACTCAACACGGTTAAAGTCTGCCAACGCAAATCAGAAAAGCGTTGTGTATCTTTTCTACTGGCTTACGCTCTAACGGATAAGTGTTCGGATGTCATCAAAATTGCCTTCTATGACGTCCCCGTTGACCTGAAGCAAACTAAACAATCTGACCTTATCATGGTAGACGGCGATTTTAATCCTTAGTTTGGTCATTCTTCTTCAGAATAGAAGTGGCTGGGTAGTTTGTCTGCTGTCCGAGCACAACGCACTGATAATGAAAAGAGACTGTTGCAGATGTACGCATCCTACGGTCTCTATAGTTTCGAGCACCGCACTTCAACACAGGAAGAGGCACTGTGTTACATGGAGACCTCCGTGTGCTTCTCAGCCGTGGACACAACTCGATCATATAGCAGTCAGTTACAGGTGGCGCCACTCTGTTGAAGACTGTCGTGCCCTTTTGGCGCAACCATCATGTTGTAGTGCGTGCCCGTTTCGTTTAGCCATTTGTCCGGAGGTTGCGTGTTCACATTGCAAGTTAATTAACAGGCATTCGAGCGAGGAGAGTGTCTTGACTCCTTGTCAGGAAGCCCTGGTGAAAAAACTGCCCAGTTCCGGTCAGGTGAGAGAACCTAACGAACAATGGAGAACAAATGCAGCAGCTATGAAAGCTTGTTGTGAAGAGGTATGTTCCGAAGGAGCTGTTCAGTTGCGACAGAACTGGATTTCTGTCACGTCGATAAACCTCATGAACAAGCGTCGCTCGATCCCACCTGGTTCTGAATATGATGACGACCGTCGAGAACTTAAACGCAAGCTGACTAAAAGCTTGCGCAAAGACCGTGAGCACTACTTGGTCGAACAGTCGAAAGAGATGGAAAGGGCCTTTTTATCTGGAAATTGTAGAAGGCTTTTTTCCCTGATCCGTGGTTGTACCGTCGTACTAAGTATGTGAACATACTGTCGGCGCTTTATTCCCATACTTCAGCTCAGGTTAGGGTTTACGGTGAACTGTCTGACAGTTTCAGCACCAGGAGCGGCGTACGTCAAGGCTGTCCCCTTTCACCATTTTTGTTCAATTTCGTCATAGACGAAATAATGGAGGACTGTCTGCGGCACTCAAATGATGCCGGCGTGGACCTCCTACCTGGTGAAAGACTGACTGATCTTGATTATGCTGACGATAAGGTATTGCTGTTGACAACTTTCAAGCGGCACAAACAACACTGGACGCTATTTCGCGTTCTGCTAAGTACTTCGGAATGCGCTTTGCAGCCTCAAAATGCAAAGTGCTTCTGCAAGATTGTTGTGATTACGTAGATTTAATGTTAGATAATGAAGTCATGGAGATTGTTGACCGGTTTGTATACCTGGGAAGCTGCATCAGCGGTGGCGTCGGAGGTGTAGGGAATGAAATAGAAGCGCGTATTTCCAAGGCTAGGGCGGTGTTCGCTATGGCACAGAGAGGTATTTCTCTGAAGCTTAAGGGTCGCGTATATCAGACAACAGTGAGGGCTGTATTACTTTACGGCAGCGAAACCTGGCCGCTCAGGGTAGAGGACGTGAACCGTCTTCAGGTATTTGACCACCGATGTCTGCGTTCGATCGCTCGTATCGGGTGGCACCAGCGAGTAAGCAACGAGGAGGTTAGGAAGCGGGTGTTTGGCACTGATTGTCAAACGAGTTCTTTTGTTCAGTCGCTACATTTGCAGACTTAGATGGTTAGGTCATGTACTAAGGATGCCAGCTAGTCGTTTGCCACACCGAGCACTGTTTGCCGACGCTGCGGCCGACTGGCGCAAGGTGGACAGATGATGACCTGGCGTAGACAAATGAAATCGTTCACGAAGGGGTTGGTCACTGTAGGTCGGGTTCGTCTCCCGGGCTGGGGCCCTCGCGACTCACAGAGTCGGTGGCTTGAGACGTTAGGTGAGATGGCGGCTAATCGAGCTCAGTGGCGTGAATGTTTGGCCGAGTTGTCTGTGAAGTGAGTGCACTTAATGATGCGGGGCAGTGAAAGCCGTAAGGAAGCTGTCTTGCTGATGACGCCTTACTTTCACTTACAGCTCGGTTGTTTGTTTGCAAGGTGTAGGCACCTTGATGTTGTATGTTTGAATATAGACGTAGCTATTTTTAGTAGTTAGGTCCACTCCTCCTCTTTTTCTTCTCTCTTCCTATATAGGGTTTTTCTTCGTGGTTGTGTGGCAGTTAAGCATCAGTGTGAACCACTGATGTATTGCTGTCTATGATGATGATGATGATGATGGCGATGAAGGACTGGAATCCCACCTCATAAACGCTAGTGCGCACGTGGCGTGTAAACGAGCGAGTTGTACAATATAAATCGTACTTTATTGAACAACTTTTTGTTACACTATCAACTGCCCTTTGAAGTGATCCATCAGTTCTACAA